>PVIY010022974.1:0-40019 GCA_004026745.1 Myrmecophaga tridactyla | reverse complement strand
AACAAGGTGATATCTACTTAATGCATAAGAATAACCTCCAGGATAACCTCTCGACTCTGTTTGGAATCTCTCAGCCATTGACACTTAGTCTCATTTCACTCTTCCCCCTTTGGTCGAGAAGGTTCTCTCAATCCCTTGATGTTGATTCTCAGCTCATTCTAGGGTTTTTCTCAGTCCTTTGATGCTGAGTCTCAGCTCATTCCAGGATTTCTCTCCCACGTTGCCAGGAAGGTCCACACCCCTGGGAGTCATGTCCCACTCAGAGAGGGGGAGGGTGGTGAGACTGCTCGTCATGTTTGGCCTTGCTTTCTAAGCCTAACCCTGCAAGTGAAATCGTTGCCCACCCCCTACATGGGACATGCCATCAAGGGGTGAAAGTCTCCCTGGCAGCATGGGAGATGACTCCCAGAGATGAATCTGGCCTGGCACCATGGGATCAACAATGCAATTCTGACAAAAAAAGGGGAAAAGAAGTGGAAAAAATAGGGAATCAGTGGCCGAGAGAGTTCAAGTAGAATCAAGAGGCTACTGTGGTGGTCTCTCTTATGCATGTTTCAGTTAGACATGGCTACCTATCATAATTTACCAAACTCCAACCAAAATCATTATGATCAATCCTGAAGAACTGCTAGAGCAATACATAAGATTCTACAAAGATTCCATGGGCTAGGGTAGCTTTCAGAAACCTACAACCTCTAGATGGGTCCCTGGACCATGTAAGTCCTGAAACCTAGAGGGCCCAGCCTTTCCAGCACATCAACTACTTCTATCCCCCACCCCGTATTATCAACAGTCCCCTCAAAAATGAAAATGTTAAAATGGGCATAGCCCAAATACCCCTAAAGAGTAGGAGAAAGATCAAATGTGAGTGTGGAACTATACAGAGAATGTGGAGTTTAACAAATGAGTAAGATTGCTGAAACACCATGCTGATATTTCTTTTAGCTCTAGTATCTTAAAGCAGTTAGAAGTAAAAACCTAAAATTGTGGAATTGTAACCCATGCCAAACTCTGAAATCTGTCCTACAACTAATTGTTGTTATGTGTTTTGAAACTTATTACTTTTTTGTATATATGCTATTTTCACACAAAAATTTTTTTAAATCAATTGTGATGATAAATAAACTTATATTCCTTCTGGCTTCCAATATTCTGGAACAGCTAGAAGGAAAAATATGAGATTATGGAATGGTAGCCCATGACAAACTTTGGGATCTGTCCTGAAACTTCTTCTTGAAGAGTGCTTTGAAAATTATTGCTTTTTTCTTTGCTTCATATATGTTATATTATACAATAAAAAGTTAGAAAATAAAGTAAAATAAAAATACAAAAAGCAAAAAAGGTAAAAAAAATAAGAATTTACCTGCTATCACAGGTCTTGAAGATGTTTTTCTATATTTCTTTCAGGAGTTTTATGTACTGACTCTTATATTTAGGTCTTTTATTTAATTTTCATATAGGGTGCGAGATATGGGTCCTCTTTCATTTTTTTTCATTATGGATATTCAGTTCTCCCAATACCATTTATTGAAGAGACTGATCTGTTTCTGTAGGGTGGACTTGGGAGCCTTGTCAAAAATCAGATATGAGGGTCTATTTTTTTCATGGTGCCCTATGACTCAGCAATTTCACTACTCAGTATATAATGAGAAGTCAGAAAGCAGGGACATGAGAAGATATTTGAAGCCAATGTTCCTAGTGGCATTATTCACAATTGCCAAGAGATGGAAACAATCCAATTATCCATTACAGATGGGTGGATAAACAAAGTGTAGTATATGTACATGTTGTGATATTATGCACGATAAGAAGGAATGAGGTACTGAAGCATGTAACAACATGGATGAACCTCAAGAACAAAATACTGAGTGATCAAAACTGGACACTAAAAGACAGATATTGTATTATTTCACTAATATGAACAAATAAGTGTATGTAAACTCTGAATCTTAATATATAGAATATAGGGTATCTAGAGATAGGCAAAAGTGAGAGAAGGGGGAGCAGTTACTTAATATTTTTAGGATTGTTAATGAGTTTGAACTTAAATGTTTGGGAATGGATAGAAGCAACAGCAGCTCATTATTGGGATTGTAAGTAATAGTGCCATATTCTAGGTGAATTTGATTGAGAGGGGTTGCTTAAAGTCATGCATATTACTGATTAATGCTACATATATGAATAAGTTATTGCATGAACTATTGCCAATGTCTGACACTGGTAATACACCTTGTATACAAGGTGTTAACAATAGAGTGTTTATGGGAAAGTTATGTACTATAAGCTGTGGACTACAATTAAACAGTAATGCCTTAATATTATTCCTTCAACATAAACACATATACCACACTAAGGGTCAATAGTGGAGGGAAGTAAGTGCAGTGGAGGGGAGTAATGGATATGGGGTGTTTTCTGCTTTTCTTTATATCTGTCATTTTTCTCTTTGAAGCAAGGAAAATAGTCTGAAATTGAGTGTGATGATGATTGCACAACTAAGTGATTATAGTGTATGTGGTAGTTAGATTCAATTGTCAACTTAGCCAGGTGAAGGCACCTAGTTCTGTTGCTGTGGATATGAACCAATGGTACATGAGCCTCATCTGTTGCTGATTACATCTGCAGTTGACTAGGAGGTGTGCCTGCTGCAATGAATGATGTTTGACTTAATTGGCTGGTGCTTGAATGAGAGAGCTCATTGTAGCACAGCCCAAACAGCTCAGCATACCTCATCTCAGCACAAGCAGCTCAGCACAGACTTTGGTGATGCAGAAAGAAATCACCCCAGGGAAAGTTGGTGGAACCCAGAGGCCTGGAGAGAAGGCCAGCAGATATCACCCTGTGCCTTCCCATGTAAGAAAGAACTTCAGCTGAAAGTTAGCTGCCTTTCCTCTGAAGAACTAACAAAAAAAAATCCCCTTGTATTAAAAGCCAATACATCTCTGGTGTGTTGCATTCCAGCAGTTAACAAACTAGAACAGATTTTGGTACCAGAGAATAGGGTACTGCTTCAGTTTGCAAATACCAGATATGTTGGAACGGTTTTGTGAATGGCTAAGGGGAAGATTTTGGAGGAACTGTGAAGAGAATGATGGAGAAGTCCTGGAGCTCTTGAAGAGACTGTTGGTGTAAATGGAACCTCTGCCAATCTGGACAAAGGGAGACACAAAGGGACAAATTGGACTTTGCAGAGTGAGAACTGTGGAAGTTCGGGTCTGAAACCAAGAAACATTGGCCAGGAGAATGGACCAACTCCTATATATGGAGAGGGTGAGTTTATCCTGAAGGGCGAGGATGAGTCTCCCATCTTGTTGCAGTGGAAGAGTTGTGCAGCCTCAGGCCTTGGAGAAGGTACATCATGCTCCTTGGGGAGGCTGGGGAGAGCCTGGCTGCCACCACATGGAGGGGTTGAGCATGTGCCCCAGAAATGGCAGAGCTCAGGTGTGGCCCTGATGCCTGGAGAGAGTGGAGCTGAGAAAAAGGTGGTCTCCTTAATGTTACCTGGGGTTGATTTGAAAAGAGGTGGGCCACTGCATAGGCCCTTGGAAAGTGTGGGACTGCCACTTTCCAAAGCTGAAGGATAAATGACTTTCAGACTTTGAAATCCAAAGGAGTTTGCCCTGCAGGTTTTCAGAACTGTTGGGTCTTGTGACTCTTGTGTTCTTTCCAATTTCTCCCTATGGAAATGAAAAGCTGTATCCTGTGAATATCCTCCTTTGCATATTGGCACCAGACAACTTGTTTTGAGATTCATAGGTCCACAGCCACAGAGAATATTTTGCACCTTAATGTTGTCTTAGGTGATGTGTGTAGTTGCCAAGTTGACACGGAGTGGACATGTGATAGTTAGACTCAGTTGTCAACTTGGCCAGGTGAAGACCCCTAAGTTCTGTTGCTGTGAACATGAGCCAATGGTACATGAACCTCATATGTTGCTGATTACATATTCAGTAGGCTAGGAGGCATGCCTGCTGCAATGAATGATGTTTGACTTAATTGGCTGGTGCTTAAATGAGAAAGCCCAACATAGCACAGCCCAAACAGCTCAGCATACCTCATCTCAGCACTCACAGCTCAGCCCAGGCCTTTGGAGATGCAGAAAGAAATCACCCCAGGGAAAGTTGTTGGAACCCCAAAGTCTTTGAGAGAAGGCCAGCAGAGATCGCACTGTGCATTCCCATGTAAGAATGAACGTCAGATGAATGCTAGCTGCCTTTCCTCTGAAGAATGAATGAAATAAATCTCCTTTTATTAAGAGCCAGGGCGGGCCACAGTGGCTCAGCAGGCAAGAAAGCTTACCTGCCATGCCAGAGGACCCGGGTTCGATTCCCAGTGCATGCTCATGTAAAAAAATCAAAGCTAATCTGTCTGTGGTGTGTTACATTCTGGCAGCTAGCAAACTAGAACACTGTGAGACATTGTATCTTTTGGAAGGAATATGTGATATGTGACAATAATTCAATGAAATCTGAAGATTCAAACCATAATATTTGTCATAACCCTGGGAAACTGTCAAAAGTTTACAGTAATCATGTGATAGTTCAATACAGAAAAAAGGTAACAAATGAAGGAGAGTTTTGCATTTTAATATAGCCCTAAACCCCCACCTCTCAGGTGAGAGGTGGTCTTGAAGACTGCAACCCATGTTCCCAATGTGTATGCCTGTTTCCAGTGGGAGCAGGGCAAATCTTGATTCCAAGGAATTGTGTTTATCAGTTTAGGCCTCTCTCAGCATTCCAAGAAGAACTGATGCAAGGTGCATGCCCTTTATTTGCCTTACTTTTATCTCAAAAATTGAAATGCAAATGAGAAATCTTTGCTACCTGGGGAAATTATGACAGTTAAAGTAAATATTGGGCACACTAAAACCTCAGTAGGAAAGCTGGGAGAGAATTGCTTTAGGAAATAATAGTTTATGAAAAGCTCTATGTTTAAGGGCAATCTAGAAAACAAAGCAGATGTCTAGGTTGGCATGTGCATTCTGAAAAGGACTGAGAAGACCCTAAGTTGCCATATCTGGCTGATAATTAACTAAGTGAAGACAAACGCATTGGCCTAAATGATCTGGCTAAGAACAAAGGATTAGGGCGGGCCACGGTGGCTCAGCAGGCAAGAATGCTTGTCTGCCATGACAGAGGACCCGGGTTCAATTCCCAGTGCCTGCCCATGTAAAAAAAAAAAGAACAAAGGATAATTCCAACACAGCTAATGTGCAAAGACAAGAAGAAATGTTTAATTATATATATATTTTTTACTTTTTGTATCCAGATGTGTTGCAGATTGAATCCTGTGCTCATAAAGAACATGCTCATGTCTTAATCAGCATACATGTTCATGGAAACCCATTTGAAAATTGTATTTTTGAATATGTTAAGGTGAGTCACTTGTGGAAACATTTGTCTTGGGATCTTTGAAGATTCTTCAATAGTACCAAATGAGTTTTAGCATGAATCCAGTGGGACTATCACTTAGTAGCAAACGTAATTGAGCATGGAGATGAGAAGTAAACAGCCAGACACCAAATCCAGAGAAAAGAGAGATATTACCATGTGACAGAGGACTGCCATCACCAAAATATTATCAAATCTGAGAGAAATCACAGCCTTTCTTGTATTTTGATTTTAGATCTAGCCTTCACAACAATGAGCCATGAAGAATAAAAAAATAAATAAATAAAAATAAAATCAGAAGGAAAAACACCAACACCAAGAATCCAGTACCTCTCCTTTATATCCCTTTCTTATTGACCTTTAGTTCTTGTACATTACCTTTGTTACATTTACTGGAATAATATAACAATGTTTATGTTAGCTATTGACTTTAATTTGCATTGATTGTATTTTTTCCATTTACCATCCCATTTTCAACACCTTGCAGTGTGGACATAAATTTGTTCTCCATCATGTAAAAGCATTCTTATGTTTGTAAATTCAATCACGGTTATTGACCATTCTAGGTGTTGCTATTTTGTACAGTCCTGGTCATTATCTTCTAGCTTTCCTTTTGATGTCATTCATTCCCCTAGTCTTCTTTCAACCATACTCATAGTCATCTTTGTTCAGTGTACTTACAATATTGTGCTATCATCAGATAGTACTGTGTTATCCATTCCTGGATCTATACAAGCAATCATTTTGAACATTTTATACTCCTTCAGCATCAAACACCCAATCTCTATCCACTTTCTATCTCCTGATAACCTGTGTCCTCAACTTTAACACTCAAAATTCTCTCAAAGCCATGTGTTTGTGAAAACATTGTGGCTGACACTCCCTTTATCCAGTATATAGCCTGGTGAATGAAAAAAGGGACAATAAATATGTAAATAATAAGGGACTGTTTTGGTTTGATAAATGCTTCAGAATGCAATATTCCAGAAATAGAAAGTCTTTTAAACAGGAAATGTATTAAGTTACAACTTTACATTTCTAAAGCCGCAAAAATGTCCAAACTAAGGAATACAGAGAAAGATACCTTGACTCCAAAAAGGCTGATTTTCCCATGGGAAGGCACATGGTTGACATTTGCTGATCCTTGTTCCTGGTTCCATTGCCTCCAGTTTCTGATGTCAGAGGTTTACCCTCTAAGCATCTGTGGGCATTCATTAAGCTCGTCTGGGACACAATTCTGGATTGTGGCTTGCTTAGTTTCTTATGGGAAGGCAAATGTCAATGTCTGCTGGGGTCTCCATCTTCAAATAGCACTGTCTAGGTATTTTCTGTCAGCACTGCAAGCTTCTCCAAATGTCTGCATCTCTGTCAGCTCTGAGCTTTCTCTAAAATGTTTCCCCTTTTAAAATATTCTAGTAAACGAATCAAAACCAACTTTGAATGGATGGAGTCATACCTCCAGCTAATCAAAAGTTCACACCCATAATTGGGTGTGTCACATCTTAATGAAACTCATCTAATTAATAGGTCCCATCCACAACTGGGTGTTCACATTTCCATGGAAACAATCCAATCAAAGGTTTCACTCTATAACATTGAAACAGGATTAAAAGAAGCATGGCAGCTCCAACAGTATTAGATCAGGATGAAAACATGGCTTTTGGGGGTATATAATTGTTTCAAACCAGCACAGGAGGATAAGGGGTATGAAATGTTTTGGGTCTTCTTTTTTATTTTTATTTTTATTCTTAATTTTATTTTGGGGGAGTAATGAAAATGTAGAAAAATTTATTGTGGTGATGAAGGCACAACAATATGATGATACTGTGAACCACTGATTGTACACTTTTGATGAATATATGATATGTAAATATATCTAAATAAAATTTTATAGAAAACAAGGAAACCACCAGTGGTTGTTAGTTAAGCCAACCCACAATGTAGCACTTGTGAAGCAGCTTAGCAAACAAAGAATACAGTATTAAGGAATTTTTCAAATGTAAAGCCTCTTTTTCCCCAATATCATACAGAGACAATTGTTTAAAGCAATAATTATAAATCTAGTTAATGGGAGAATAATATACAAAATATGTAAATTGTGACAGTAACAACATAGAGAAGGATTGATGTTACTGTATAAGATTAGAAATATTTCACATTAATCTTCATTGTTAATAATAGCTCAAACTAGATTGTCATAATGTTTACAAATTAATTGTAATAGCTAGTAATCACTAAGAAAAATAACTAAAAATATCCATAAAATGGTAATGAAATAATCTATTTTATCTTTGTTGTATAATTTGTTGCAGTACAGATATTTATAGTATCCTGTTATGATTTATCTTTTAATTTCTTCTGAATCCATAGTAATGTTCCCCCTCTCATTTCTGATTTTGTTTATTTGCATCTTCTCTCTTTTTGAGAGTCTAGCTAAGGGTTTGTCAACCTCATTGATCTTCTCAACGCACCAACTTTTGATTTTATTGATTCTCATTCTTTTTTTTGTTCTACAATTCATTTATTTCTGCGGTAATCTTTGTTTTTTCTTTTCTTCTACTTGCTTTAGGGTGAGTTTGCTGTTCTTTCTCTAACTTCAGTTATTCAGTTAGGTCTTTGCTTTTAGTTTTTTCCTCCTTTTTAAAGTATGAGTTTAGAATTATAAATTTCCCTCTCAGCACCCCCTTCACTGAATCCTGTAAGTTTTAAAGATATGTTGTATTGTTGTTTTTATTCATCTCCAGATGTTTACCAGTTTCTCTTGAACTTTCTTATTTAATCCACTGGTTGTTAAAGAGAGTATTGTTTAATCTTCATATGCTTGTGAAAGTTTTGATTCTTTGATGGTTATTGATTTCCAGCTTCATTCCATAATGGTCAGAGTAAGTGCTTTGAATAATTGAAATCTTCTTTACAATTTTTGAGAACTGTTTTGTGCCCCAGCATATGATCTATCCTGGAAATGTATTCCAGGAGCACTTGAGGAGAATGTATATCCTGGTGTTTGTGAATGCCATGACCTATATATGTCTGTTAGACCTAATTCACCTATCACACTATCTAGGTTTTCAGTTCCCTTATTGAGCCTCTGTCTGGTTGTTCTATCTTAGAAGAGAGTGGCGTATTGTAGTCTCCCACTATTATTGTAGAAATATCTATCACCCCTTCAGTTTTGCCAAAATTTCCTCATGTACCTGGAGCTCCTTTATTGGGTGAGTAAATATTTATGATGGTTATTTCTTCTTGGTTAAACATATTTTTATGAATATATAGTGTCCTTCTGTGTCTCTTATGACACCTTTGCATTAAAGTCTGTTTTGTCTGATATTAATATAACTATCTATGCTTTCTTTTGGTTACAGCTTGTGGGAAATATTTTTTTTTCATTCTTTCATTTTAAATCTATTTGTATCCTTCAGTTTAAGATGAGTCTCCTCTTGTGAACAGTTGTGCTGGTTTGAAATGATGTATGTCCTCTAGAAAAGCCAAATTTTAATATTAATCCCATTTTGTAAAGGCAGCCATTTCTTCTAATCCCTATTTCAGCATTGAATGTTTGAAAGTGTAATTAGATCATCTCCCTGGAGATGTGATGTAATCGAGAGTGGTTGTTAAACTGGATTAGGTGATGACATGTCTCCACCCAATTGGGTGGGTCTTGATTAGTTTCTGAAGTCCTATAAAAGAGGAAACATTTTGGAGAATAAGAGATTTAGAGAAAGAGCAGAACAACATAGCCATGAGAAGCAGAGTCCAACAACCAGTGATCTTTGTAGAAAAAAAAGAAAGATGCCTCCCAGGGAACTTCATGAAACAAGAAGCCAGGAGAAGAATCAACCACATGATGCTGTGTTCGCCATGTGCCCTTCCAGATGAGAGAGGACCCCTGACCATGTTCACCATTTGCCTCTCCAGATGAGAGAGACTCTGACAGTGTTTGCCATGTGCCCTTCCACTTGAGAGAGAAACCCAGAATTTCATTGGCCTTCTTGAACCATGGTATCTTTCCCTGGATGTCTTAGATTGGACACTTCTATAGACTTGTTTTAATTGGGACATTTTTTCAGCCTTACAACTGTTAACTAGCAATTTATTAAATTCCACTTTTTAAAAGCCATTCCATTTCTGGTATACCGTATTCTGGCAGCTGGCAAACTAGAACAGATTTCGGTACCAGGACTAGGGTGCTGCTGCTGTAGTTTGCACATATGAAACATGCTGGACCAGATTTGTAAATGGATAAGGGAAAGGTTCTGGAAGAGTTGTGAGAAGCTTGATAGAGAAGGCCTAGAATGCTTCGAAGAGACTGTTAGTAGAAATGTAGACCCTAAAGACACTTCTGAAAAAGCCTTAAACAGAAATGAAGCATGTGTTATTATAGACTGGAAGGAAAGAAAACCTTGTTTTAAAATTTCAGACAACCTGGCAAAATTGACTGTGACTTTGGCAGGAAGGCAGATTTTAAAAGCCATGAACTTAGATATTTAGCAGAAGAGATCTCCAAATTAAATGTCAAAAGTACAGCCTGGTTTCTCCTCACAGCTTATAGTGAAATGTGACAAGAGAGAGATAAGCTGAAAACTGAACCCCTGGGTACAAAGAAACCAGAAATTGAAGTTCTGGAACATTCTGGGCCTCCAGAAATGGAGACCCCAGAGAATAGTGCTCTGTGGGAGGATTTAACCAAATGTGGAACAAACAAACCATTTCAGAGAAAGCCAGGATCAGACACGGAGTTATGCAGGAAGGATTTCTGGAAACTCCTTATGTCTGATGGACATGATCCAAGGCTACTGCATAGAAAGCCAACGAGAGTGCAGTGGGACCTATATAAGCAGAGCTGCTGCCAGTCTGGACTGGAGGGTTCAGAGAAGGGACACACTGAAGGAAAAGTAACTTCAGAGGCAAAACTATGGAGGCTGAGGTCTGAAGTCAAGAAGCCTCAGGCCAGGAGAGTGGACACACCTAAGCCCATGGAGAGGGTGAGTTTGCCCCAAAGGTAGAGGATGGACCTTCCACCTCATTGCAGTGGAAGAGTCACACCATCTCAGGCCTTGGAAAGGGTGAATCACATTCCTTGGGGCTTGGGGAAAGCCTGGCTGCCACCACATGGAGGGGTTGAGCATGTGCCCCAAAGATGGCAGAGAGCCCAGGTGCAGCACTGATACTTGGAGAGGTTGGAGCCAAGAAAACGGTGGTCTCCCTCCTCTAGTTTGCTAGCTGCCAGAATGCAACACGTCAAAGACAGATTGGCTTTCAATAAAAGGGAATTTATTTCATTAGTTCTTCAGAGGAAAGGCAGCTAACTTTCAACTGAGGTTCTTTCTTACATGGGAAGGCTCAAGATGATCTCTACTGGCCTTCCCTCCAGGCCTCTGGGTTCCAATAACTTTCCCTGGGTTGATTTCTTTCTGCATCTCCAAAGGCCTGGGCTGAAATGCTAGTGCTGAGATGAGGTATGCTGAACTGTTTGGGCTGTTTTATGTTGAGTCTCTCATTTAAGCACCAACCAATTAAATTAAACATCATTCATTGCAGCGGGCATGCCTCCTAGCCAAATGCAGATGTAATCAACAACAGATGAGGTTCACATGCCATTGGCTCATGTCCACAGCAATAGAACTAAGGACCTTCACCTAGCCAAGTTGACACCTGAATCTAACTACCACACTCCCCAAAGTCCCCCAAGGTTGCATTCAAAGAGAGGCAAACCACTTCATAGGCCCTTGGAAGGGGTGGGACTGCTGCTTTCAGAAGCCCCAAGATAAATGACTCTCAGACTTTGAAATCTAATGGACTTTGCCCTAAGGGTTATCAAAACTGTATGGGTCCAGTGACCCCTGTGTTCTTTCCTCCCAATGGAAATGCATATAGGTATTCCATGACTGTTCCTCCTTTGTATGCTGGCAGCAAATAACTTGCTATGAGTTTTCAAAGGTCCAGAGACAGAGGAGAATCCGCTTGAGCACAGATCATGCTTGTACCTAACTCTGATGAGACCTCATATTAGTTTTAACCTTGTATTGCATTTGATTGTTACTGAAATGCTTCAAAGTTTTCTGATATTGTGATGGAATTAATGTTTTTTGTGTATGGGGAACCCATGTCTTTTTTAGGGTCCAGAGGGTGGAATGTGATGGTTTGAAATAATGTATGTACTCTAGAAAAACCGTGTTTTAATCCTAATCCCGTTTTGTAAAGGCAACCATTTCTTTTAATCCCTATTTCAGCATTGTATGTTTGAAAGTGTAATTTGATTATCTCCCTGGAGATGTGATGTAATCAAGAGTGGTTGTTAAACTGGATTAGGTGACGACATTTCTCCACCCATTTGGGTGGGTCTTGATTAGTTTCTGAAGTCCTATAAAAGAGGAAACATTTTGAAGAATGAGAGATTCAGAGAGAGCAGAGCAGAACTACATAGCCACGAGAGGCAGATTCCAACAGCCAGTGACTTTTGGAGATGAAAAAGGAAGATACCTTCTGGGGAGCTTCATAAAACAGGAAGCCAGGAGAAGAACCCACCAGATGACGCTGTGTTCATCATGTGTCCTTCCATATGAAAGAGGAACACTGACGATGTTCACCATTTGCCTCTCCAGATGAGAGAGACTCTGACAGTGTTTGCCATGTGCCCTTACACTTGAGAGAGAAACCCTGAACTTCATTGGCCTTCTTGAACCAAGGTATCTTTCCCTGGATGCCTTAGATTAGACACTTCTATAGACTTGTTTTAATTGGAACATTTTCTTGGCCTTACAACTGTAAACTAGCAATTTATTAAATTCCCCTTTCTAAAAGCCATTCCATTTCTGGTATATTGCATTCTGGCAGCTAGCAAACTAGAACAACAGCCTATAAATGGATCATAGTTTTTAATCCTTTCTGCCAATCTGTATGTTTTATTTCGAGAGGTTAACCTGTTCATATTCAAAGTTACTACTGTAAAGTCAGTACTTGAGCCAACCATCTTTTTCTTTGGTTTTTATTTGTCAAATCTACTTTTCCCCTCCCTCTCATTTTATTCTTATGTTACCTTTACTAATGTTTTTCAATTCTGTGCCCTTCTCCAGACTTCTCTCTCCTGTCTTTTTTTACAACAGACAAAATTCCCTTTAATATTTCTTGCAGGACAATTCTCTTATTAACAAATTTTCTCAACATATGATTGTCTGTGACTATTTTAAACTCTCTCCTACTTTTGAAAGTTAGCTTTGGTGAATAAAGAATTCTGGGTTGATAACTTTTCTCTTTCAGTATCTTAAATATGTTATACCATTACCTTCTTACCTCCATGGTGCACACTGAGTAATCAGTACCTAGTCTTATGTTGCTTCTCTTTTATGTGGTGTGTAACTTTTCTCCTACTGCTTTAAGGAATTTCTCCTTCTTTCAGCATTAGACAATCTGATTAGTATATATTTTGCTAATATATTTGGAGTTCATTGGCTTATTTGATTTGCATATTTATGCCCTTTATGAGGGTTGGGACATTTTCCACAGTAATCACCTCAAATACTCTTCTTAGCCCTTTACTCTTCCTTTCTCCTTATGGGACACCAATGATTCTTATATTTGTATCCTTCATGTTGTTCATCATTTTCCTGAGCTCTGATTCAATTTTTTCCGTATTTTCCAGCTTTTGTCCTTTTGTGCATTCACATTCAATTACCCTGTCTTCTAGTTCACTTATTATTTCTTCTGCTTTTTCAAATGTTGTTGTGTGTATCTAGTATATTTTAAATTTATCTACTGTATCTTTCATCTCCATAAGATCTACTATTTTTTATTTACTCTTTCAAATTTTTCTTTGTGCTCATCTAGTGTCTTTGTGATATCCTTTTTTTTGTATTCAGTCAATATATTGAAGTTATTTTGTAGATTTCTATATATTTCTTTGATTAGTTTTTCCAAATTCTATGTCCCTTCTGGATTTTTAATTTTGTCACTTGGCTTGGCTATATCTTCTTCTATCTTCATGTGCTTTGTTATTTTCTGCTGATTTCTTTACATTTTATTATCTTGACAATGTTTTTTTGAAAGTTGACTTCCCTCGTTCACTTAAGATTTTATAAGTGCTTCTGTTTTCCTTAAATGTCTCCTTTAGTTTTTCCCAGTCAGACCAAGGCCACATCCTCCCATGGGATACACTAGTCTATTTGAACATCTGTAGAAGAGTTGGTAGAACAACAATCTGCCAGGTTGAACTTTTCCTTTCTTCCAAGCAGCTGGATCTCTTTGACCTCTATTCCTCTCAAGCCAGCTTTTCCCTGAAAGTGGCTTCCCACTGGGTGGCATCTAAACCAGGTGAAAATTCAGTCAATTGATCAAGTCTCTATACATGCTGGAAATCACCAGCCATGGGGGTAGCATGTGTGGATTCTGTAACTTAGTAGTGAATACAATCAAGAGAATGATGGGTCTGATAACTCCCAGGATTCTGAGTAGAAAACTCTTGGGTTATGTGGCTGAGAGTTTCACCTTCCCCTGCCCATATCCAGTTCAGAAGTACCCTGTTATTCAGTAGCCCTCATCCCACAATGCACCCATGGGTCACTAAATTGGGTAGGATCTCTTCGTGTTTCTGTGTCATTTTCTCTTTTGTTCTTGCCTCTCTGCCTGTGCACATCATGAGCATCATGGTCTTCCTTAGAGAAAGGATATAGGCAGTGGAACATAAGTTGCCTCCCTTGCCTGCCAATTGGCAGATAGGCTGTATACTGCATCCCCTCTCCTACTAAGGGAAGGGGTCCCCAGTCTTCCTCCAAACAAGGCACCCACAGTTGCCTACCTCAGGTTTGGGGGTAGACACTGTGTATTAGAGCAATGTCTCTGTGTGTGGCTAAGACAAGTATGTTGATTCTAAAGATTCTAAATAGGAGCTCCCCTGTGTGGCTGAGAGATGACTTCACAACTTGTTGCAGAGATGGGAATACAGGAGTGCACAGCTCCTCCATTGCCTGTCCCAGTTGGTCCAGTGTAGCCAGCACTAGAGGAGGTCATGATTAAATAAATTCACTCTATCCTTTCAGTAGTAATTTCTCCACTTTTTCATCCAGGTCCTCCCTATATAATGCAGAAGGCCCCTCTGGTTGCCCATACCATGGAACCACTGTCTCCATGTCATTTTCTGCCTTTTTTCTTGTTATTCCATGGTGGAGAAGTTAGCTCTGTGTCTCCTATTCCACCATTTTCCTTGCTGTAATTTATAATCAATGCTGCTTAGTGTTAAGTTGGATTCAGCATTGATTCAAATATTCAAATATCTTTGGGGATCCTATCAAGATTAGAACTCCCAGGTATCTTTCCAGGTTCATGTGACACAGCAACATCAGCCACAATCACTTTCAAGTAAGATAGCAGATCTACTTTTAATGGTGTTTAAGAGAGACTATGATGAATAACTCAATCAGACAAACCACAAGGTCAAGAATTCTTTCACATTTCAAAGGACCATTAGCTTGAATATTAAGAATTGCACTGATTGATATCAAATGTTCATGATGGGGGAAGTGGTAGTGTAAATTACATCTTTATTTCAAGTATGAGTGAAACCTAGGTTCATATACAATAGACACGTTTATCAGATCCCCATATCAGAAGAACGCTCTGTATATTTCTACCCATAATTGCACTTATTTTTTTCAGCACTAAGTAGTAAATTCCTTGAGACCAGAAAAGTAAATGTTGAAAAACAGTACTATCTCACTGAAGAATCAGGATGTCAGGAAATTTTAAAATGTAAATTTACAAAAATAAATCACTTGCAAGTCAAATGCTAAAACAGAGTTGAGAATCTGAGCATTGACCCTTAAAGTCTTTTTATTACACACTTATAAGGAAGGAAGTCTGCTGAAAAATTTAAAGTTCAATGCACAAGGGAGAGTTTAGAGATGATTTGTCTTCTGTAGGCTTCTATATACTGTTATGTAAAACAGGAATAAAAAGAGGACATACTTAGTGGTGGACACTGTTCTATTTTGCTAGCTGCCAGAATGCAATATTCCAGAAATGGAATGGCTTTTAAAAAGGCGGAATTTAATAAGTTGCAACTTTACAGTTCTAAGTCCACAAAAATGTCCCAATTAAAGCAAGGCTGTAAAAATGTCCAGTATATTAGGCATCAGGGAAAGATACCTCGGTTCAAGAAGGCCAATGAAGTTCAGGGTTTTTCTCTCAGCTGGAAAGGCATTTGGTGAACATGGTGATGTCTGCTAGCTTCCTCTCTGAGACTCTTGCTTCATGAAGCTCCCCAGTGGCTTTATCCTTCTCTATCTCCAAAGGTTGCTGGCTGGTGAATATAAGGTCTCAGAAAAAGAACTTTACATATAAAAGGGGCTTTTTGACTCAGGGGACACTTAGCTTCTTTTGCAGAACCAGATGTGGCAGCAAGATCCCCAGGCATGCTGGCATTGCACCCACCTAAGGACACCATACCAATCAGAAGGCAACACATCCATCAGGAGAAACAGACATGTGATCAAAAACTGTTACTGCCTGATAACCCTCACCTCCTGGCATGTTTTTCCTTAAAAATTCCAGCTCTCAGAAAGGGAGCTGGAGAAACTTTCTTTTCTTTACACTGGTGGCTCTCACTTGCTTTGTCCAGGATCCCACCTCTCCATAAATCTGGTATGCTTTGACTCGCTGCTTTGCATGGATTCCTTAATGGTTCCAATCTAACATCTGATGCTGAAACCTGGGAATGGAAGTCAGACTGCAGATTAGCTTTCTGGTCCATTGGGGCAATGGGACTGCCTTCCAGTTGACCCCATTCAGAGCTGAGACTGAAGTTTGAGTCTCTGGCCACTTGGGGCAATAGGACAGCCTTCCAGTTGACTCTGTTTCCTAAACCACACAGCCATTCAGGTTTCCATGTGCCATTTCTTGGCATGATGCCAGCTCACCTCCATGCTACTCAACATCTACAACTAATTTGGCCCTAGGTCAGTGACACCTTTCTTCTCAGATCCTCCCTTCTAAAGTTTTGTCCAGTGTCCCAGGGATACCCCAGCAAGGTGCCTAGGCCTGCTTTAATGCAGAACAATGGCCTCTATTGGATTGAAAAAACCTAAGTGCTCAGTCAAAACTCTCCAATGCTCCAGGAGCATTTTCCTTCTGTGTAGCAGTTAAAGTAATTTGGAGGGGGTCACCTTGAACAAAACACTGCACACACTTTCTTCATCCCTGATGACAAGCCAGGGATACCTGCTTTGTTGCTGTGAAGGGCCATGGGCCTGGTTTGTTAGTCACACTTGAGCTATGTCTTGGGTAGCCACATGAGCCCCCAAGGGAGCTGGTAACCATAAGCCTCCAAGGGAGCAGTAACTCATAAGCCTCCCATGAGCAGGATTCTGTAAGCCTCCTATGAGCAAGGCCCCAGCACATGTTAGCCTCACATTCCCAAGGAGATTGTAAGCCTCCAAGGGAACCATTAAGTGTTATCCTCCCATGAGCAGACCTCCGTAAGTCTTGCCTTCCTCAAATAGTCATGGGTAGCACCCAATCTCTTCACAGTGACTCTAAAACTATTCCCCTTAAATCTACTCCCCTTAGATGTTTATGCTGTAATCTCAATAAATTTCAATTAGAAGAGGAATAAAACCAAAACAAAACTTATTTGTTTCTGCAGTATGAATTGGCCACAATACCCTTTAGGAAAACAAAAACATTGGCTGGAAAATGGCACTTTTGATCAGCAAATTCTCAAACAAACTTGATAAGTTTATTCAGCATGACAGCAAATTGTTTGAACCTCCCTACTCCCAAGCTTTCTGAACCCTCAGGTTCTCAACCTTCTTTGTTTCACTCTGTTGCTTCATACCAAATCCTCCTCCTTCATGAAAAAACTTCTAAGACTCTGCCTCTCCCTGTATGGAGGCTTCAGATCCTCTTAACATTGAGGAGCACTCCAACCACTTCTCTTCCTCTGACCCTCCTCACCATCCCTCTCCTGAATATGTTCCTGCTACCCAGCCCACCTCAACCCCGTCTTCTCCCCTTCCCTCTTCATCAACCCCTTCTCCTCCCACACTTTCCTCTACCTCCAATAAGCCCTTTACTACCTTGGCACACACTTTATCTCCCCTTCTCCCTGATTCTATCCAAACTCCCCAAACTTTTCCACATCCTTTCACTTGATCTCATAGTCTGTCTCCTGTAGTAAGTCCTTCCATCAAAGGGCATGTTCCCCCCACAGGAGGTAGCCAGATGGAAAGGCAAACTAAGAATCCATATTTCCTTTTTTCTTTTGGTTCTAAAGCAAATTGAAAAACAGCACGGGTCCTCCTCAGTAGATCCAACTAAACTTACAAAAGAGTTTAAACACTTAACCCAGTCTTATAACTTAATTTACCAGGATGTTTATGTTATTATAACTACCACTACAACCCCAGAAGAAAAAGATCACATTTGGACTGTGGCTAGAGCCCTTGCAATAAACTTTTTGCAGAAAATCCCATTAATCTTCATGGAATGTAAGGAAAAAATGCAGTCCCCACAGCAGACCCAAATTGGTACTATCTAGACGGATCTCCAAATAAAAAAGAAAATGGAACTTTTCTTAATTGTATTATTGAAAGAATGAGGAATATAGGTTTCAAAGGTGTTAATTGTAATAAAACCTCAGAGATGGCTCAGGAAAAGGAAGAAAATATAGCCTCCTTCCTAAATCATTTGACTGTGGCTATTTTAAAATATACAAATATTAAACCTTCCTCTAAAGAAAGAGAGCTTTTTTCTTCACATCCATTATATCACCCAATCGGTTCCAGACATTCAAAACAAACTTGAAAAGAATAGAACATGGTCCTCAGGGATCCCAGCAATAACTTATGAAAATAGCTTTTAAAGCATATAACAATAGACAGGAAGAAAAAGAAAAGGCAGAAAACAGAAAGTACAGGAAAAAAAGAGAAAAAAGAAAACAAGAAGAAGGAAGCACCCTGAGAAAATGTCAGACATGAGAGAGATGATGCCCATTATTTGCTCCTTGCCAATGCCTTGAGACAACCTAGGGTAATCTGCAGTAATAGAAACCAAAATTTGGGGGGGCTGAGGAAATACTATCTTGCCCATGCTTTCTTTGCAGTGAAATGGGCCACTGGACAAAACAATGCACCCAGCAACTAATCCAGTCATGTAACCCACCACCAGCCTCCTGTCCATGGTGCAACTCAATAGGCCACTGGAAGGCCAACTGTCCTATGGCCTCTAACCATGGGTTTGGATGGCCTTCCCCTCCTAAATAGGTGTAATCAGCCCCAGAACTGGGCAACCTCCTCAGACTAGCCACTTCTGTTCAACTTTCTCTCAAAAACCCTGGAGAATTCCCAAACAAACCTCAATATCCTCTCACCCCACAAGTTCTCATGGACCTAAAGCCCATAATTGAAAGGCTATTAACTTCCAAACTCCTCAGAGAAGCAGCTTCCCCAGCAAATGCTACTATCTTAGCAGTAAAGAAACCAAATAGCACTTACCAGCTAATCCAAGATCTTAGAGTAATAAACTAAGCCACCATACCCATTACTCCTATGGTTCCTAATCCATATTCTATACTATCCCAAATTCTCCCAAATACTATGCATCATACAGTCTTAGACTTTAAAGATGCTTTCTTTACTACCCCACTTCACCTCAACTCTCAAGACCTGTTTGCCTTTACTTGGAGAGACCCAATTACTAGAACTTCTAAGCAATTAACACAGACAGATTTACCACAAGGCTTTAAGGAAAGCCCTCATTTATTTGGACAAGTATTAGCTTCTGACTTACAAACACTAAGTTTACATCCCAGTAAACTGCTTCAGTATGCAGATGATCTCCTACTTTCCAGTCCCTCTGAGGTCTTATCACAAGAACACACAGTCACACTCCTTAACTATTTTCAACAAAAAGAATATAAAGTCTCAAAAAATGAAGGGCAGTTTCCTAAGCCTCAAGTCACTTACTTAGAATTTTTCTCTGTCCTTCTGTAAAAGACATTACCACACAATACGAACAGATCACCTTAAACATTCCTCTCTCCCAGACCAAACAAGAATTTCTTTCCTTCTAATTTTTTCCAAACCCAGATTCCTAATTTTGCATTAATAGCTAAAGCTTGTATCAGGTCACTACAGGAAACCTCTAGGACTCACTAAATGACCCTTTAGCTATCAATCATTCATTTAAACGTTTCAAGCCCTTGCCCAAGACATACCTTAGCTCTTCCAAACCCCAGCAAGATTTTTACGTTGTATATAGACACCAAAGATGGCTTTGCTCTTGAAATTTTAACCCAGAAAAATGGGCCAGACTTGTGCAATTGCTTATTTCTCTAAATAAGCTTTAGACTCCCCTTCCTTAGGGTGGCCACTTTGCAGCACCACTCAAACAAGGATCCCTTAAACTTGTGCCATATGCTCAGTTATCTCTCATCTCTTCTCATAATCTACCTTTCCCTTTAACTCCCAACCTATCTCTAGTGCCCCCCCACTCATATTCAATCTATACATGTGCAGCTCCTTTATAACCACCAAATGAAAATATCCTATTCACCTACAATTTCTAACCCAGCAAAATTCCATGCTCCTCAAAAGCATCAGAAACCTATGCATAACTGTATAGAAGCTATAGATCATTTCTTTCTTCCACTTCCCAACACAAAGTATTCCTCTCTGTCTCCTCCAAGTAATACTTGGTTTACTGGTGGCAGTAATTTTAAAGACCTTTCTAAGCAGTCTGGATATGCTATAATGTCTGTCCAGGAGGTAATTGATTCCAGACCTTTGCTTCCTGACACTGCTTTCCAACAGACAGAGCTCATAGTCCTCACCTGGTCTCTCAATTTAGTATCAACTACCCCTACTTACATTTATATGGACTCTAATCATGCTTTCCATAGTATTCATTCACACCTAGCTGTATGGAAAGAAAGAAGATATCTTACTTCTAAAAATTCTCCAATTATTAAAAAATCTCTTGTCCTTAAAGTCCTTGAGGCAGCATGAATCCCTGCCCAGGTAGCAGTTTTCCACTGTAAATGTCATCAAAGTGGGAAGGAACCCATCTCAATGGTAATAACACAGTGGGTAAAGAAGCAAAGAGACAGGCTCAGACCCCAACTCAGTTTTTAGTAATGCCCACCCCAGCACCTGCTTACTCCACCTTAGAGCAGACAGACTTGGCTCAGCTTGGTGCCATCTTCAATGAGGGATGGTTTTGCCTAATTGATAAAGTAATTTTGCCCCAACAGCATGCATGGAAAATTTTAACAGACCTTCATGACCAGTTCCATATTGGCACTATGCCATTACCCTCTTTCCTATCTCAAACCATAAGTCATCCTAACCTTTACTCAGAGCTCTAGCATATTGCTAAAATATGCAACAACTATCAGCACTCAACCCATGAAGGCAACCTCAAACCAGCCCCCATCCTTTCTATCATGCAAGAGGACAAATCCCTTCCAAAACTGGCAAACTGACTCTACTTAACTTCCATGATTAAAAAGTTGAAATGCCTCCTAGTTTTTGTAGACACTTTTTTAGGATGGGTTGAAGTTTTCCCTACCACCTCAGAAAAGGCTTCTGAAGTAACCAGTGTTTTATTGCAAAGCATTATCCTTAGGTTTCATCTCCCTACATCCATACAATCAGGCAACAGTCCTGCCTTTATTTCTTAAATTACACAGCAAGTGTCTCATGTCTTAAGTGTGCATTGACAATTACATACCTATACTGACCCCAGTCATCAAACAAGGTAGAATGAAAGAATGGCTTAATCAAAATGCATTTGACTAAGCTAAGGACCCAAACTCAAATATCATGGCTTAAACTTTTACCAGTTGCACTTCTCAAGATTCAAAGTGCCCCATGTAAGCCCCATATGTTAAGTCCTTTTGAAATAATGTACAGAAGGCCTTTATTACTTGGCAACCTTCCTTCTCCAGTCTCTTCTTAGGGATATTCCCTCACCATTTTGACTCAAATTCGGGCAACTCTTAGGGTTTATGTAAATAGCAGCCTATCTCAAGCTACCCAAAGCCACATTAATTCTCACATATCCCCAGGTGACTACTTCTAAAAAATCTCCAAAGGAAATCTTTAACCCCTCTTGGAATATGTATTTCTAAAAAAAATTCAGCTAAATCTTTAACCCCTCTTGGAAAGAACTGTATCTAGTTTTACTCACCAACCTAATAGTAGCTAAATTATCAAGGTTAAAATTTTGGATTCATCTCTCTAGGCTTAAGCCAACTCAAAAACTAGCTGAAATGGATCCCGACATCCTCACCAGCCAGATGAGGGACCTCAACTAACAATATTCATGCATGCTTAATGGAGCACTTAAACTTAAGATCTCCAAGACCAGCACCAGCATATGATGAGTACGTTGGCCTGCTGTATCTGTGGCCTAACATTTTTTTATCTTTATGTTTGCATTCCTCCTTCAGATATTAATTTTAGCTCTCCTAGAAGAAATCCACCTTAGCTCTTTCCCAGAAACTAATTTTGTCCTAATTTGGTGGTGGAAACATTCACAACAAAATAATCCTCTTCCTTTTCCCTGCACTAGGGCATATTCAGTCCTCTAGCCTTATGAATAATTTCTCCTTCACTTTCACATTTTTGCAAATAATGTGTGACAAGCAAGCCTAGTTACCCCTCCAAGGTCCTCTTACTCTTCTTGTGCTTTTAGAATTCATTATGGAACTCTGGCTTCAGGGAGATTTACAAGATTACACCCCTGAACAAATCACCTTATAGCCCTTCATTCTCATCCTCCTAACAGTTTCTTGCTTGACTAGTGTCTTTCCATCATGTTACTTTTCCAGCTTACAACATCCCTCCTTACAATAACACAACTATCTTCTCAACTTCGACATCCATTTGCACCCATTATCCAAAATATTGCCACAACCCTTAAGATTTGGATATGTCCAAAGTTTATACTCTCTACTTCTCTCTCTATCTCAGTCTTTCCAGTAAGTATAGACATGCTGTGTATAATTAGCCCTCAATATTATGGATTCAAGGTACTTTATGCAGGTGACTAACCTAAACACTATGAACATATAATTAGGATTGAAACAAGGAGTAAGAGAGAAACAATGTCAAGGGAAAATCCCATGCAGGCACATGTGAGATGCCCAGGTCCCACTGAAAGAGTACCCTAGCTAATGGAAAACTCCTATCTATGCCTCTCTCACCACTCTTTCAATCCCCTAGCTACCAATTTAGAACATCTTAATACATCCTTTTGCAATTATACCCTAATTTTTAACTTAACCCTCCTCAAATGGGTACCTCACACCCTAAACAATTTCACCATACTAACTAACCAAACTAGTATTCTATTTTGGGGCACTGAATTAGGTAACTGTACAGGGCAATACACTGAAGATATAATCTTATTACCTAGCTCTGTAAATAATACCCTGTTATTTGGACTAGGAACCTGCTCAGGCCAACTTTTTGAACTAACCAATCATAATATCCACTGGAAGGAAAATAATTACATCAGAACAGTCAAATATTCAAAGCCTCCTGCTAAAACCATAACAAATCACAATTCTTAACTGTTCTAACACCATTAAAACTGTACCTGTAATGTAATAGAAGGCCCTGCCAACCTAACTTATAATGTCTCATTCTCAGGGGTAGCAAAGAGAAACAATTTATTCCAACTCCTTTTCCACAATGTACTACATCAAGGCCCAGTACATCAAATACTTCAGCCTTGTAAACCCTTCTATTCCCCACTATGTGAAGATGAACTTTCTATGAGCTGGAATAACTTCAATCCCCAAGCTGCCCACCTCCCTATTAACTCTCACCAAGTCCTGCTTAAAGGATCCTCTTTAGCTCTGCTTATGATCGACATGGGATATTATTTCCTATGTGGAAACACAGCTTATCTATTAATTCCTGATTATTGGACTTGAATGTCTACTATCATTACATTAGCTCCTGAAGACCAAAACTTGACACCTTCTGAAATGGCTTCTTCAGGGAAAATTCCTAACCTTGGACCCTTTCATGAAAAACACCTCAACAAAGCTTTAAAATGTAACTATAGGGATTTGCATATCCATGGACATCACAACCCTATTCTAGGAAACCCAGGGCTAGGTCATACTATGTATCAAGGTTTTTCTAATTTGTTGGCATCCCCCTACAAGAAGCCTCTATCTTAAACATATGCTGAATGATGCAACAATCATGGAATGCTACTATACAAGCTTTAGAAAACTAAAATCAATCCTTAAATAGCTTGGTTGAAGTAGTCATACAGGATAGAAGAGACCTGGATGTCCTAACTGCAGCAGAAGAATGGACCTGTGCAATGCTAAATGAAACTTATTTTTACATCAATAATACAGGTCAAGTAGAACAAAATCTGAAAGTACTAAAAGAAATATGGCCATAATAAATAACAACTTAGCAAATACAGATGCAAATTCATCTTGGCTGGAAACCTTGCTCTCAGATTTTCTTTCATTCTTCTCCATCTTTTTACAAGCTATTCTGCTCTCTTTCATTGGGCCCTTAATTACCCACTTCTTAAATTTTACTCCTAGCCCCCTGCCTTTTACAATGTCTGACTATGTTTCTTCACAGCCAATAGCAGCCATAATCATTCAGCAAGATTCTGAAAACATACACCTGCTTCAAAACATAATCTGCTCCTACCACAGTAAAAACATTGCTATCAGCCCCTTCCAACAGAAGACATCTAAAAACCCAATTAGCACTGCCCATGTTCAGTTCAAAGCCATACCCCTTCACAACTATACCCATACTCAGCAGAAAGTAGCCAAAGACAGGACATGACATCCTAGCTTCTTTTAAAATTTGCTTCAAGCTAAGCTAAGGCACCAGTCCAAACCCAACCCAGTTCCATTCAATTTTATTAAAAGAAAAAAGCAGGAACATCAGGTCTCAGAAAAAAACTTTAAATATAAAGGGGACTTTCTGGTTCATGGGCCCCTCAGCTTCTTTTGCAGAACCAGATGTGGCAGTGAGATCCCCAGTCATGCTTGTGCCACAACCACCAGGAAGCACCACACCCATCTGAAGGTGCCACACCAATCAGAAGACACTGCACCCATCAGAACAAACATACATGTGATCAAAGACTGTCCCTGGAGCCACTTTCTTTCTTTTTGCTGGTGGCTCTCACTTGCTTTATTCCTGCTCTTACCCCTCAATAAACCTGTTATGCTTTGACTCATTGTCTTGTATGGATTCTTTAATGACTCTGACCTAACATGGACTCTGTGGTTCTCTTGTCAGTCTGTTGAGGTTCTGCAGCTCTGTTCTCACTCTCAAAAAGACTGTCTCTAAAATGTCTCCTCTTTTATAGGATTTCAATGAACTAATCAAGACCTGCATAAGATGGATGGTGACATGTCTCCATCTAATCAATGTAATGATAGTAGATGTTCAAGTCCAATCATCAGGAAGTAATAGATAAGCTGTGTTTCCACATAGGAAATAAAATCCCATATTGATCATAGGCAGAGCTAAAGAGGGTCCTTTAAGCAGGACTTGGTGAGAGTTAATATAGGGAGGTGGGCAACTTGGGGATTGAAGCTATTCCAGCTCATAAAAAGTTCATCTTCATATAGTGGGGAATAGAAGCGCTTACAAGGCTGAAGTATTTGCTACCCACAATTGATTGAGTCACATCTCCATGGAGATAACCTAATCAAGTCTCTAGTCTGTAGTACTGAATAGGAATTAGGAGAAAGTGTTGCTTCAACAAGATTGGTTAAGATTAAAACATATTTTCTAGGGTACATAAATCCTTTCAAATGTCACAGACACCAAAGACAATGCTTCTCTGAACATCAAAAATAATACGGGGAACTTTCTTACCATGTAAAGATAATTTATGAATAAAATCAGATTAACCTCATATTCAATGGTAAAATACTTATATATTTCCCTCTAATATCAGGAACAAGGCAAAGATGCACATTTTCAACACTGTTTTTCAGGATTATACTAGAAGTTCTAGCTAGCAAAATAGGGAAATAGAAGAAATAAAAGGTATCCAAATTGGAAAAGAAAAAGTAAAATTATCTCAATTTGCAGAAAACTTGATCTTATAAAGAATCCAAAGGAATCAAGAAGAAAACTAATTAGAGGTAATAAACAATGTGACAAAAGTGGCAGTTTACAGGATCAGCGTGCAAAAGTCAATAGTGTCCCTTTTTCTTACAATTAACAATCTGAAGAGGAAGTCATGCAAACAAATCCATTTACAATGGAATCTAGAAGACAAAATATCTACAACTAAATTTAACCAAAGATATAAAAGACATACACTGAAAACTACAAAATACTGCTGAGGGAAATACTAGAAACTTAAATAAATGGAAAGATATCCTTTGTTCATGGAATGCAGGAAATAATATGGTTTAGGCATCAATATTAAGCAATGTGATCTATATAGTCAATGTAATCCCTATTAATATTCTAGCAAACAGTTTTGCAAACATGTAGAATCAACCCTCAAATTCATTTAGAAGTGCAGGAGCACTGAATACCTAAAGCAATTTTGAAAAAGAATAACAAATTTAGAGGATTCAAACTTCCCAATTTCAAACTTTTTTACAATGATGCAGGAAGCAAACAGGTTGGTATTGACAACCTGATCCAGATTGAGAAATAAATTGATGGAACAAATGTGAAAGTCCAGAAATGGATCCATGTATCTATGTCCAATTGACTTTTTTTTACATGGGCATGTTCTGGGAATTGAACCTGAGTCTCTGGCACAGCAGGCAAGAATTCTTCCACTGAGCCACCAGTGCACCACACCCAGTTGATTTTTGACAGGAGTGTTAAGTACATGCAATGGGAAAAGACATACTTCAATAAACCATTCTGGGAAAACTGTACATCCACAGGCAAAAGAATGAAGTTGTACACCTATTACACATAATATGCTAAAATCAACCCAAAATGGATAAAGAACGCAAATATAAGAATTAAAAATATAATACTTTTAGAACATATGACAGGGCAAATATGCAAGACTGAGGATTTGGCAATGGACTTGTGCCTGATACCAGTCATTGAGATACTAAAGAAACAATAGACAAATTTGACATCAACAAATTTTAAAAAACTTTTCTGCAACAAAAATAATTATCAATAAAATAAAAGACTACCTACAGTGTGAAAACATTTATTTAATAAGGGCTTGATATACAGAATATATTAGAACTTTTACAATGCAGCAACAAAGAAAAAAATGTACAAGTTACTTGAATAGACATTTCCTCAAAGATATACAAATGAATAATGTGTTTCAGTTTGCTAAAACTGCTTGAATGCAATATACCAGAAATAGATTCTTTTTTCAAAGGAGATTTACTAAAATACAAATTTACAGTGCTAAGGCCATGAAAATTAGTACTTTAAGACATCCAGAGAAAGAAGATACCCTGACTCTTAAGAAAGGCTGATAGCATCTGTGGTTTCTTTGTCACATGGGAAAGCACATGGCAACATCTGCTATCCTTCTTTTCCAACTTCTGGTTTCAAATGGCTCTCAGTTCATGTTTCTAGTGTCTTGCTCTCTAAGCAGTATTGTTCCTCATTTAGCTTCTCCAAGGAAGACTCTTGGTTTCATCTCTTAGCTTAGCATCTCCAAACATCTGTGCCTTTGTTTCATCTCTCTGCTCTTTATGTCAGCTCTCAATTCTCTGTGTCAGCTCTCCAAGCATCTGTGCTTCCCCCAAAATGTCTCCCTACTAAAGAAGTCCAATAAATGGATGAAGACCAACCTTCAAATCTCCATGGACAAATCTCCATGGACACAATCTAATCAAAAGTTCCCACCCAACAATAGATCTGTCTCCAAAAGATTGGATTAGAGGAGAATGGCTTTTCTGGGATACATGAGAGATTCAAACCAGCACAATATGCATATATAAAGATCTCATCATCATTAGCTTTAGGGAAACACAACTGAACGCTACAATGAGATACCACTTCACACCCACAAGGATGGCTATAGCAACAACAACAACAAAAAAAACACAGAATGTAACAAGGGTTCAAGAGGTTGCAGAGAAAATGGGACTATAGCACATTGTTGGTGGGAATGTAGTAAAATGGGCAACCACTGTGGAAAGCACTATAGCAGTTCTTCAAAAAATTATTTATGGACTTACCATGAGTTGGCAATTCTATTGCTAGATATATACTTAAAGAAAGGGAAAATAGGGACTCAAAACAGATTTTACATCAATGTTTAGAACGGCATTATTTACAAAAGCCAAAAGAAACAATTCCAGAGTCCATCAACACAGGAATGAATAAACAATATATGATACATAAACACAGTGGAATCCTTTTCAGCCATAAGAAATAGTGAAGTGTTGAGACACATTGCAACATGAAAATAACCTTAAAACATTATGTTCAATGACATAAGCAAGGCATGAAAGTTTAAATATTGTATGATATCAGTTATAAAAGATGAATTTGCAGACTGAAAGGACATTAAGAGTTACCAAGGAATGGGGAAAAGGAAGTAGAAAGGTGTGTAGTTGAAAAGTTAAAACAACAACAAAAAATGATGAGCTGTGAATCTATAGTTACTTCAAGTTATAAAAGTGAAGAAGAAAAAAGATACAGCCTCCAGCTATTTGGGAATGGCTGATCCAACCATCATATAAATGCTGCCCCTTTTCTGAGTGAAACACAGTATAGTGTCGATCCTCAGTCCTTAGTTAATAGGCATCAGTGAAGCCCCACTTTCACCCACTAATGCCTAGCAAAGGGAGAATCAAAATAAAATGGAAAGGGGAGCAGAGCCATATGTTGGGCTACAAATGTAGAGATCTGATCCTGGCTCCTCATACACAGAATCCAAGTATAGGAAGCAACACCCTGAGTGGAAAACAGTCCTCCTTTTGTGATCTTAAAGTGACAGCTCTGTTTTTTCACTTTCCCAAAGAAGAAATGGACACTTATGGGGTCAAAGACCACACATGATATGATGAGGTATGTAAGCAACAAAGGGGATGGGGATCAGATCCCTTTCTTGATGGGAAGATATGCTGCTTATGAACTTTGGTGGCCCCCTACACCTCAGAAGTGGCTCAGAAGTGAAACATGAGTAGGGTGTGGCATTAAAAAAGCAGCTACAGGAGGGCCTTATGGTTGTGCAAGTACATGGATTTATCTTGAATCTGTACTTATAGGACAGGCATACTGCTCTCACATATATTTTGTGCTTATGAGGCACTTGGCATAATTATGGGCATGAAGCTTCAACAAGCCTCTCATCAGTGTGACTATATAAGAGAAAGAAGATCCTCCTCTGATGAGATTACTAGCAGAATGCTAGTGTGTTTTACCTCAGAGAATACTGGGGCATCCAGGAAGGGATCGGGTGTGGTGTTGTTTGACATTTCTCAGTGCCAGAAGACTAGAACAGAAGCAACCAGTGTATCATCTGTCATTTCCACATTTAGGCTTCTAGCAGGGTTAGTGCTAGAAGTGAGATGTCTGCATTTAAGTAATAGAATGAGGAGAAAGGGTTGCCTCCAGTTACAGATTGGTATGTTCCTCTAAACTGAGATAGGTAAATAATGGTAAGCAGTTTGATAATCAGTGTGAAAACTGCTTATGAGTCTATGAAAGAAAATGCAGTGTTATTCAGATGGGATGAGGTGATACAATAAGGACACGTCATATTTGCCCTTCTATAAAAATGCAAATATCTGAGAGTAGTTCAACTTTCACTCAGTGATTCAGTAAGGAAACCTGAGAGCAATGTATTGCACAAACTCTCTCTGTGCCACATACTTACTGGCCCCCTAACAATCATGAGCTTAATTCACTTATTACCAATGTCTTCTCCCTCTATGTAGAAAATTCATCCTTTTTCTCTTCCTACTCCTCAATTACCCAGCAGTCATTACTGGGCTAATTCTTAATCAACAACACTCTAATGATTTTTAAATAGTGCTGCCCCAGACAGGTTTGGCTACATTGTCCCAAATGAACAGGAAGTTCAGTTCTATTTTAAAACCCTGTAATTTATGTTCATATAATAACACAATTTTTAACTTAATACTAATTTGTTCATTTAGATTTTAAATATATTAAGTGCAAAAAATGTCTTTTTTCTTCAAAACTGCATATTGAGAAGGTAGCACAAAGCCTAGCACATCCTCTATACTCATTAGTACCTGGGAAAAAATAAAGTTTTGATAATTCTGATTTCTTCTCATCTCCCTTATCCATTTACTACACCCCCACAGTTTCAGTATGAACACTCTATGCCAGACAACTATCATATAGTTTTTAAACTTCAACAATGTCCTCCTTAATTTCTTCACTCTATTCTGCTAGCAACATTCATATGTTAACACAAATATAATCATATATCTTTCCAATTTTAAATTCATCATTCTTTCCATTTTCCATTAGCCTTTACATAAGGAGCTTGGACATGCCATGGCCTTTATGCTCTGAAATCTACTAGCCTGCCACCCTCTCCAGTCCAGTTCATCACACCCAAATCCTGTCCTCTCTGCTCAATTCTTGGAACATAGAAAGTTCTGCAATGTGTCAGGAATGTTACATGTTTCTTTACCCTGAGAAAGAAAGCTTTAAAACTATTGCCATCTTTATCAATGCTTTAAGACATTGCCAAACTATATTTTAAGTTCTGTACTTTTCTAGACAGCTCCACCATCACAAGCAATGAAGTTCTTCACAATTATGCAAACAAATTATGCTGGAGGTTATTTCTCTAAATGGTCTCCTCTAAACTGGCCTTTACCTTTCTCTGGACCATTCTCTGGAACTGACAAGCTAGTTGTTTTTTGGACAATACACAGCACAGCTTAGAATCAACAGGTAATATATATATTCATTTCTAACAAAAGCGATCATCAATTTTTTCAAGAATGTCACAGTATAACTAGATTGGAAAACCATAGGAACATATGAGAGAATGTTGAAAACAGAGTACTTGACTACCTAAAAGACTTGCTATTACCATAATACAGGTTATACATTTTTCCCCAGAAGAATATATTAAAAATAGAAAAAGTCAAAATATTTTTGTGGCAAAATCTCTGCACTTTAATTGAAAATATATTGCTTGATTTTTCTTCAGAATTTATTTGTTCTTTTACAGCTCAAGATAAAATGGAAAACATCAAGCTTTCAATCTTAATTTTAAAATAATTAAATGCATCCTATTCACAGTAAAAATAATGAATGTAGATAATTTCTTCCAGGAACCATACTATTTGGGATCTTTAAGAGTTTTATCTGTTAGGACATTAGCTAATTCTGACTTGAAATCACTGAAAGTGGGTGGCCTTTCCCTTGTGCAATGCTAAGGTTTACACACTATAGAACTCTGAAAATAATTTTTCCTTGAATTTACATATTTTATCAAGAATATTTATGCATATCTAGAATCAACCTGATTCTCACAAGCTGAGACAAGGTTGGTTGATTGCAAATTCTCCTAGAAGTAAAGAGGATAATCTTGTTGCATGTCTTCTATACTGCTGACCATAACAAAACTACACCATGTAGTATTTTTATCTGGCTTCGCTATTACAGTAACATGGGCTTCATAGAATGAGTTTATTAGCACTCCCTTCTCTTCAATTTTTTGGAGGGGTTTGAGCAGTATTAGTGTTAATGTTCTGGGAATGATGGGAAAGATTCATATGTGAAGCCATCTGGTCCTGGGAGTTTCCTTTTGGGAGATTTTCAATGTTTGATTTAATCTCTTTAGTTATGATTGATTTTTTGAGGTTTTGTATTTCTTTTTGAGTCAGAACAGTTTTTTGTGTGTGTTTAAGGAAATTGCCCATTCTATCTGAATTGTCTAGTTTGTTGACTTACACTTGTTGATAGTATGATCTACTTATTATTTTAGTTGGGATCTATGGTAGTGACTTCATGCTTATTTCTGATTTTATTTATTTGCATCTTCTCTTTCTGTCTTTGTCAGTCTAGCAAATGGTTTGTCAATTTTATTGATCTTCCCAGAGAATCAACCTTTGGTTTTATTGATTCTCTCTATTGTTTCATTATTCTCTATTTCATTAATTTCCACTCTAATCTTTCTTATTTCTTTCCTTCCACTTACTTTGGAATCAGTTTGCTGTTGTTTATCTAAACATCTTTAAAATTATTTTAAGGGAAGCAATTTAAAATAATCTTTGCTTGCTGATCTATAATACCAACTTAATGACTGACAAGAATCTATTGGAATTAGCACTATGGATGCTAGTTCCCTACACTTTTCTGCCTTGATCTGTATTCTGACAGATTGCTTCTATGGAATACATCATCTTTCGGCTAATGGGGTACAATTTGAAAGGGGAGTAGAGGGAATTGAAACAACAGTCAACAAAAGACAGCCCTTAAACTTACCAAGTTAATGGACTACTTAAGAAAAACAGGCAAGACCAGACAAATTAAACATTCATATATGTGCTGTGCATTTATGTGTTTATGTAAGTGTGTATATAAATATTTCCCTATAATACTCAAGCAAGATTATGGCCTAGCATAGTCTTCAATGTACATAATCCCAAGTTACTCAATTTATGAAGAACTAATAAAATCTTACGGCACAGGGAAAGAAAATCAACAGAAATTAACAATGATATGGCATCTATATTGGAATTATCTGACAATGTCTTTCAGGCCATGCTTAGTCAGAGCATTATTTAAAATGTACTCTGACAATCAATAGTGAATGTTTTTGAAATGAATATGAAACAAGTGCCAACAAAGAAATAGAAAACAGGAAAAAGTATAAAATGAAATTTTAGTTCTGAAAAATACAGTAAACAAAATCATAATGTAAATAATCACTGAGAATCAGCTCAATAGTCAAATGGAGTTGATAGATTGATGAGACAGGGAACTTGAAAATAGAACAATAGAAATTATCTAATCTGAAAAACAGAGATAAAAAAGGTTGAAAAAGAACTGCACAATGTCTCAAGGCCCTTGGAACAATAACTGGAATTCTGATATTATTTTTCATCAGAGTGCCCTAAGGGAAAGGAGAAAATACAATGCTGAAAGTATGATTAAAGGAAGAAGGACTAAACTCTTTACAGATGTTGGAACTTCAAAAACATTATCAGACTGAAACACAAGGAATAACAATGAAATTCTCTAGAGTTTTCTGTGAAGTTGATGTGAATTTACTAGGATGAATAATGGCCCCCATTAAAACATTCACTATTCTCTGGAATTTGGGACTAACATTAAATTGTAAAGTTCTTGCAGTTATGATAAAGTTAATTATATTTTAAGATGATTTAATTTTGCTGAGTTATGATGGTAGACCTTTAACGTATTACAAGTGAGAAAGAATTGGCATAATTAGAAGAAGAGAAGGCAACGTGATCACGGAGTCATAGATTAAGATGATACATCCACAGGTAAAGGAAATCTAGCAGCTCCAGAAGTAGGAAGAAGAAGAAAGGAACACTTCTGTAAAGTCTTGATTTTCGTGTCATGGATAATTGACTTCAGATTTTCAGGCTCTAGACTATGATAGAATATATTTATGTTGTTTTAGAACAGCAAATTTCTGGCAATTTTCTTCAGTATCCATTGGAAACAAATACATGAATTTTGAGACTTGTTCAACATTCCCAAATGACATGCGAATTCACTTCTCAAAATGGATGATGTTAGCTTATCTGAAAGCTTATTTCCATCCTATTTTGGTCCACATGTATGGTTTTTGTGTAGCATTTAAAAAAAATTTATCCTATTACCATAGATAATACTTAACATGGCCTTTATTAAATCATTTGGACATTGTTTTACTGATGTTAATTATGTTCACAATGTTCCACTACCATCACCACCATCCATTAACAAATATGTATGTCATTCTAAATAAGAACTCTGTAGATTTAACATATCTTCCTATTCCCATCACCACCCCACCTTCTGTTAATATTTATATTATATTCTAACTTTATGAGTTTGTATATTTGAATTATTTCATGTCAGTAAGATCACATAATGTTTGTCTTTTTGTTTCTGGCTTATTTCACTCAACATGATATTTCAAGGTTCAGAAGGAAACTTCCTCAAATTGGTAAAAGCTTATAAGGTATGCTCATAGATAGCAACCTCCTTAAAGGTGAAAGACTGAAATCATTCTTTCTAAGATCAGGAACAAGACAAGGATCCCTACCGTCACCATGATTATTCAACATTGTACTGGAAATTCTTGCCATAGCAATTAAGCAAGAAAAAGATATAAAAGACATGCAAGTTTGATGAGAAGTAAAAATTTCTTGTAAACAGGTGGCATGACCTATATATAGAAAATGCTTTAAAATACCAGAACAATTTCCTTGAGCTAAAAAATGAATTCAGCATAGTGATGGTGAATCAACACTCCAAAATAAGTAGAGTTTCTCTACATAATCAAGGAACCATTGGGAGAAGAAGTCAATAAAAGGTTCCATTTAAAATAGCAATTAAAGTAATCATCTATCTAGGAATTAATCTAAATAAGGATTAAAAGTACTTGTATAAAGAAAATTGCCAAACATTGCTGAAAGAAATCAAAGAAGACCTAAATAAATGTGAGGATATTCCATGTTGATGGATTGGAAGTTTAAATGTTGTTAAGATACCATTTCCCCACAAAGTAATTTATAGATTCAATGCAATCCCAAACAAAATTCCAGCAACCTCCTTACAGAAATGAAAAGGCCAATCATCACATTTATATGGAAGGATAAGTGGTCTCCAACAGCTAAAGACATCATGATAAAGAAGAATGAGGTTGGAGAACTTACACTTTCTGATCTTCAAGATTATTACAAAGTCACAGTAGTCAAAACAGCATGATACTGGCAAAAAGAACAGATATATAGTCTAATGAATGGAACTGAATTGAGAGCTAATAAATCAACTCATATTTATGTTCAACAGATTTTTATAAGGGGGCAAGGACCCCTCAACTGGGAAAAAATAGTCTTTTCAATAATTGGTGCTGGGAAAACTGGATCTCCATTTGCAAAATAAGAGGGCCACTACCTCACATATATATAATTTTGTCAGTCAAAAAATTAATGGTGGCCATCAAAATGGTCACATATCATACTTCAGAAGGTTTCCCCTTAAAAATGGATAAATAATAGAGCAGATCCTAGTTTCTTGTGCCTCTGAAGTCTGGGGAAAGACTCTACTGATAATGAATTAAAGAAAAGATGACCCATCCCCCCCAAAATGGTAGGAGGACTAAGTGTAAGATAAGCAAGTCTAGACTCTTCCCCAGTGCTTGGTGTTCAAAGCTTAAGAGTAACACAGTGACAGCACTCTGGCCTGGGCACCTCCCACCATGGTCACTGAACACAAAAGCACCCAGAGCTGTGACTTTGAGTCCCATGTACATTTGGACACAAGACCCAAAAGCATATTTATCCAAGGTGGAGGGCTAGCAGTCCCTAGGAAATAATAATGACCTACAAGGAAACAGAAGCAAGTTGTTCCGATCCCCAGACTCCTCCCTAATTCCTGGATCACCTAAATAGAACAATAGGAATTTTTTTAACACTAACCCAATCTGGGTCCCTAGGTGGGATCCATAGTGTGAAAATCACCAGAGGCAGAGAAGCCACATAGAAAAGAGGAAAGCTGCAAAGCAGGATGTGCCCAAGACTGAAAGGTGTAGCAAGATATTGGCCCTGAACAAGGGAGAATAGTTGAACAAATCATAGACAACTGGGAAGGAAAATTTGCATAGAAGCAAAGACAACAGTCCAGGACTCTTGGGGAAGGAAGAGAAGAAAGGAAATCATCTCCTGGAGTGGAAACAATTGCACATAATAGGGTAATCTTAAACATTGCTCTGCAGGGCTGGTTGAAAAAGTTAAGAAACACCTCAGAAAATCTGATTTCTTAAACATGGGTGGCTGCAAAAGTGCAATATAAACTGGACCAAGAACTGAAGAAGAGCCTTAACACAAAGACAAACTATGGTAATACCATAGGCAAGAGGGAGAAACAGACGTCCAGAATTAGAACTTCAAAACAGTCGTCCAGACACCAACAATCATGGTCATATAAAGAAATAAGAAGAGATGGCTCATTTGAAGTGTTAAATAACAACTTCATAGGAAGCCCAGACATTAGACAACTGATCAGAGATACTAGATAAAATCTCCTAAATAAATATAAGAAGTTAAACGAAAATTTTCTGTCCAAATTTCCATTATTACAAAAGTCTCTTACTGGCCCCCATAACTTCCTTATTCTTCAAGCTGTAGATAAACACTTTGAGAAGGAGTCTGATAATGGTGTAAAACACCCTACAACATTTTATTGTGCAGGGTAGTGCAGGGAGTGTGACCTCATATAAGTGGACAAAGTGGTCCCATAGAATAGACTTGTCACCACAAGTGTGAATAGCAAGTGGAAATAGCTTTTATCTCTCCTTTATTGGAACTCATCTGGGGCACCACTGTGAGCACATGGACATAGGCAGCTAGAATGGTCATGAATGGTAGCAGAGAATAATAAAGCCACTCAAAGGGATGGTATTCTTATACACTGGACTTTCTTGACAAATTAATGGCGGTAGTAATGGAACTACAAAGAAAAAAAGTAGTTATTGAGGCATGACCTACAGAATTTAAGTTGAAATTATACTCAAATGATTTATTAAAGATTTGATGTAAATACTGGACCATGACCTTATGACCATGGATAAACAATTCATTCTATTCATATTTCTGCAAATCTTCAACTGCTCTAATAAAAAAGGGATATATCTTTCTCTCTGATGTAAAATTCTCATGAGAATTTTTCACTGGCAGACCCTAAACCAAACCAGAATTTGATAAAAAAAAAAAAAACTAGCTGTCAGGGAAGTTCTGTTTCTGATCTTAGATTAATATAGTGTTGATCCACATTGGTAATATGATCTAGTACAGCCTATCCTCAGTTCAACAAATACAAACACAACTTGTAAAACTTGCATTAAAGATAAAAATGATATCATTTTTCCATTTAATGTGATAGAATACCTCCTATCCAACCAAAGATATGGCCATTGTGTCCCTAAAATGAGATTCACAATTTCCTATATATAATCTCTAGGTAATGTTATCCCTTTTCTAGCCTAGTAAAAAAAACATTATACATTTTATATCAAACATTTACTTATAAGTTTAAGCACTATTTTTATATCTGACATTAGGTAGCAAGTGTTGTGAGTTGGTTTGTGTCTCAGAAAATGATATATTGAGGTTCTAACTCCTAATCTTCTTAATGTGATATTATTGGGAAACAGCATCTCTGCAAATGTCATTAATTTAATTAAAATGAGGTCATACTTTAAAAAGGGAATCCTAAATTCAATATGACTTGCTCTTTTATAAGAAGAGGGGACACACAGAGCCAGATGGGCTACAGCTATGTGATTAGCCATAGATTAGAGTTATGTTATCAAAAATCTAACGACCATCTGTGGCTACTAGAAGCTGGGAGAGGCAAGAAGATTCCATAGAGAATTTGGGGGTATAATACACAAATAAATTTCAAACCTCTAGCTTCCAGAACTGAGAGAGAATAAAGTTCTGTTGTATTGAGGCATCCAATCTGTGGCGCTTTATGACACTTCTAAGAAATTAATATTGATTTTGATACCAAGAAGTGGGGTTCTGCTGTAACAAGTAACAAAAACTGAGGGAGTAGCTTTTGGAATTGGGTAATAGCCACAGGTTAGAATTTTGAGGTGGATGACAGAGAAGGAAATATGGAGTTTGTAGTGCTTCTGATGAAGTCTTGAAAGGAAATTCAGAACCTGTTACTAGACACTGGAGGAAAGGCAATACATGTTACAAAGTTCAAGAACCTTATACGAATTGCTTTATACCATTGGTAAAAACTAGAATGTGTTAATGATGAACTTGGATATTAAACAGAGGATATTTCCAAGTAAAGTGTGGAAAGCAGCTTAATTTCTCCCTTGTTATTTACATAACTTAACAGTAAATTTTATGTGAAAGAGATCATCGAGGAAGGAAATCTTAAATGACAAGGAACCAGTAATTGATTATTTAGAAAATTCTCAGCCTATCTGTTTAGGTGCTCTGAAAATAAGACAATGGGTGCAACTGAACATACTTTTGTAGAAAAGAATAGTTGTGTGACCCATGGATGCAATCAACTATCTTAACAGAAACACTGCTAGCTTGGAATAATGAGTACAGAAGCAAGACAAAATTAAGAATGACTTCTAGATTTAATGGATTTTATAAGCAAGAAATCCACTAGTGAAAATCAGAGTCAGTACAAAGCAAAGAGGGAAGGGTCACCTTGGTTTGGAGCAGATCAGAAACCAAAAAAATCCAGAGGCCAGAGGCCAGGAGCACCAGAAACTTCGTGGTACCAAAGATTCCACCAAGCCATGTAGAATTATTCTCTAGTCTTGATATATAATTGAATTAGCCATGCTATATTTCAGCCTTGCTTAGGACTCCTGATCCACTTATTTCCTTCCATTTTCTCCCTTTTGGAATGGAAATATTTGTTATATGTCTGTCCTTCCATTATATTTTGGAAAAAGATAAGTTTGATAAGTTTTGCAGGTCTTTTGTTGAGGAGTTATTTTGTCACAAGAATGACTACATGTAGTTTCTACCAACACCTAATACACATGATTTAGAAGATGAGCTTGGGAAATTCTTTATTTGATGATATTTGTATGACTTTGGCATTGACATTGGAATGGGTTGCAACTTTTGGGGATATTAGTTTCAGGTGAATATATTTTGTACATGGGAAGGAATGATATTTTGGGAATGAGTAGGTTTCAGCAAAATTGTTCTTCACTGCCATGAATTTATGTAGATTCATATTTCTATCTATATCTCCTTCCCGTCAATTTGAATAAAATACATTCATTACTTATATTTCTGCACAGTTGAAGGATTTATATTTGACATTAACTTCAGAGCCAGTACTGAAAGGGAATGAATATTTCAAGCATCCACATTTGATGGCATTGGCCCATAGCCCATATGATTTATAACCAGATTGTTATCATTTCAATGGCCATATAAAACTCTCCATGTGGCCAACAATATAAGTCGGGTAATAGGTATAAAATTAACAGTATACATACCAGGGAAGTGTTATCAACCTGCTCAAAAAATTTGCATGGTTGATTTTTCTCAGGAACACCTTAAACTTCACATTTGATGATAAAGTCTTGTTACACATGCCAATACTTTGAATTTGGTGGGCCATCAATGACAGAATCTTGTTGACAAGCTCAGGTGGCATTATAACTTTTGACCTATGGCAATTCTTTATGTGTATGTGAGAGTCCAGTAGAAAACCAATATCTGTTTGTCAAAGAATGGTTTTCTGCTGTATGTTTCCAACCTTTAGGTATTTGGGTTGCAAATTTTTTCATGACCTTCTGGTAACCCAATGTAGCATTCAGGTCTATTATACGCATTTCAAACACCTTTAATCCATTGGGTCAAATAGTACCCAATTAGCACAGTAGTTTGCACACAAGCCTTAATGTATTGTGGATAAGATGGTGATATTGTGTTGATAAAACAGACGAGAGTGATCTTTGGCAACAGATATAGAGGAAATTGAGGAAAATAAAAAATGCCCCCTAATGGAGGAAATTAGAATCACCTATTGTGTATTGATAATCTCTTATTCTCTATTTTACATCAGTTTTCTATAGAAACCAAATAAGTGAAAAGAATATGAAAGTCATAGGTGTATAATCTATATTTATTTTCCTTTCTTGTGACACTTTTTTTTTCTCTAGGATGCAGTACTAATTGTCATTTACTATTTTGGAATGGAGATTAAGTATTGCAGCCTTCTAATTGACAATCCTCATTCAGAGTTCTGAAGCCACAAATGCTGGTGAGAAGGTACATTCCAAATCTTCATTCAATTACAAGGTAAATAATTACACCATGGGTCATGAATCCACTATACCTACTATTTTATACCTATGCCCAAATTCCACTTACACATTTCCTTCCACATGTACAATTGTTGGAATATAGAGATGTTACTGATTCTGAAAACATAACGATGTATTCAGAAATTGAGACAATGCTCAAAACCTCTATTTCCTATTCTCCAATGCAAATTAACCATTGCAAATGATTTCAGGTCCCTTTGGGACCAGCTAGCAGGATATTAGATAGATAGATTAGATAGATAGATAGATAGATAGATAGATAGATAGATAGATAGATAGATAGATAGATAGATGATAGATAGAGGCAGACATAGATTCTTAGATACATAGATACATAGACACATAGATAGATATAGATATAGATGATAGATATAGATATAGATATAGATATAGATATAGATATAGATATAGATATAGGTATATAGCTTCTAAGAACTCTTCTCAAGGTAATCCATTCTCCCTTTAATTCAAGGAACCTCTGCATTAAAACATAATTAGCAGCAGAATAAATTGTAGTTTGAATGTGGTTGAAAGAGGAAATTTTAGGTTGCATATATGTTACTAGAAAAAATTTTTAAAAAGAACAAAATATCATAGAACTATAAACACAGTTAACCCTATTTTGCATTATGGCTATAT
>PVIY010022973.1:0-40031 GCA_004026745.1 Myrmecophaga tridactyla | reverse complement strand
CCCCCCCCACCCCCAGCGTATACTGCAGTTATAGAATTGTAGCTGGATGTAATAGATTTAAATCTGGGTAAGAGGAGCAGAGGAAAGTTTCCAAAGTGATCTATAAACTTTGAGAAAAGAAATACGTGCACACAGACACATATCCTCTTATTCCATTAGGTGAAAACTTACAGATTTTCCTGAAAATTCTATCGATAGGAATCCTTACTGTGGACTCCACCTCAAGGTCCATCCCCAGCCTCGGTGAACGGCTGCCTCCCTTGGAAAAGTGCTGCTTCAGCAGAAGAAGTTAGGAACGCGTTGTCAAATCAGTTTATTTCTGTTACTAAGAAAGACTTTGTGGACAGAACAGAAGGTAATCATGTCAGCTTTTCTCTTTCTCTTTTCCCTGTACTGTTCTGGATCACATGGTGGGCGGTTTAGAGGAACACAGTCTAGACAATGAAAGCTGGCAATTTAGTAAGCAAAAACAGTCCCTGTACAAAGGCCCGTGTTGTGGGAAATGCAGGGGATTATGGGTGCACGCAACACAACATCCAGACTAATGCTGGGAGGCCAGTCAGGAAGGGCTTCCCATCAGAGGTGATAGATAAACGGAGACCTGAAGGATGAGGAATCAACCAGGCAAAGATGAGGGGGAGAGTGTTCCAGTGTTGTGTAGGCCTAGAGGCTCAAGAGCATGGCAGATTTGAGGGACAAAGAATTTCAGCATGAGCAGAGCAGAGTATGGGGAAAGGAGGGTGAGCAAAGAGACCAGCGTGGGCTAAGAGGACCCAGCCTCAAAGGGTCTCCCAAGGCATTGTTAAGGAGTTCTGAGTTTATCCTAGGGACAATTGGGAGCCACTAAGGTTATGATCAGCTAGTGACCCATTCAGGTCTAGATTTAGAAGAATCACACTGGTTGTAGGGTGAAGGATGGAGATAGGCAAGCCTGGAGGAAGGAAGAAAGGCAGAAGATGGTCAGAGTAGCTCAGGAAAGAGGATGGTGGCTTGGATCAGGGCTGTTCAAGGCCATGGGAGAGAGGTTGAGTCAGCAGGATTGTAGTTTAGGCTTCAGTTGGCTATAAACAATGGCATTTTGGCTCACCATTGTATCACCAGCACCCACTCCAGTGGCTGGTTCACCATGAGCAATGGAAATAGATATTGAAGAAATGAATGAACAAATGATAGCAGTAAGTAACAGATAACAGGAATGAGGGAGCAAAAGGAGTCCAGTGTCTGACTTGGGGATCTGGGTGGATGGTGTTTTAGTTGGCTAATGCTGCTGGAATGCCATATACCAGAAATGGGTTGGCTTTTATAAGGGGGGGATTTAAAGTTACAAGTTTACAGTTCTAAGGCCATATAAATGTATAAACTAAGTCATCCAGAGAAAGATACCTTGACTCAAGAATGGCCAGTGGTGTCTGGAACACTTCTGGGGAGGCACGTGATTGGTGTCTGATGGTCCATTGGCTTCTAGTGTCGAACAGCTTCCCTGTGGGCATTTTCTGCCTGCATCTCTAAATGTCTCGGTCTGTGTCAGCTCTGAGCTTTCTCCAAAAGTTGGTTCCCTCTTACAGAACCCCAGTAGGTAGATTAAAACCCACCTTAAATGGGTGGAGACACATTTCCATGGAAACCACCTGATAAGGAGGTCCCACCCACAATGTGAGCCACATCTCCATGGAAACAACTTTATAAAAAAGATCCCACCTACAATTGGGTAGGTCAAATCTCCATGGAAACAACCTAATTAAAAGGTTCCACCCTAAGGAATAGGTCTGCCTCCACAAGATTGGAATGGGATTGAAAGAACATGGCTTTTCTGGGGTGCATAACATTTTCTAACCAGCACAGATGGGATGGTGGTATTTTTTTCAGATGATGGAGAAGCAAGAGACATTTTATTCTCTCCTTAGGAGGAAGGAAAAGTCTAGCACTTGATTCATTTTGCCTCCCAGAATTGCACGTCTCAGATGGGAGCCCTGCTCTACAGATTTACCCCTGCAAGACTCTAGATTCTTTCCTGATTCACCTTGGCTCTGCGCTTAGGGCTCTGCAGCTGAACCAGCCTGTGACTGGTTCTCTGTAAGGGTAGCTGGTGGTGATACTGTAACTTTCTCCCTACCTTGCCCTACTTCTCAGGGGCCCAAAATGAATTCAATTCCTACAGACACATATTCCAGAAATTACATATTTGCTGACACAATGCCATTTTATATCACATATCAGCAGAAAATTTTCTTCATGGAAAATTCATGAAAATTGACTGTAGCTGTTTTTCAGCTCAAGCAAGGAAACCTTTTCCTGAGTTACTGAGAAAAAAAAATACATTCTACTCCAAGGCTTGGAGTTGAAAAGGGGAGTACTGTAAAGGGGAGGAGGGCCAGCCTGTTGGTGGTGGCTGTCGGATCATTAGTATTCTGCTTCTTTGATTGACAACTATAACAGCCAACAGCACGTGCGGAAGGCTGGGATCTGAACACAATTCAGGAAGCCCTGAGGCCAGAGAGGCTGCTGCTGCATCTCCCAGGGGCTACTTGTCTTCACTTCCTCCCTCCTGTCTCAACAGGCCCTTCCACTCATGCATGCTGTGGGGCAACCTGCCTTCCCCTTATCCTCCATTATCTGTCTTTTCCTCTGCATCATCAGTCTCTGTCTCTCATTCATTAGTCCACCCCACCCACCTGCACACTGGCTATAGTATCTCCATTAAAAAAATAAAACAGAACTAAAGCTCTCTCTTGGCCCACATGCCTCTTTAGCTACTGCCTCATTTCTCTGCTTCTCTTCACAACCTGCATAAAAATTTACTTCATGGAAAATTCATGAAAATTGACTGTAGCTGTTTATTTTTTAAGAGTGAAAGCTTAAAAGTGAAATCTTTTTAAGAGTGAAATCTTAAAATATTTAAGAGTGAAAAGCTCTTAAATATGCTTTTCACAAATTAACAAAATTAAACCTCACAACAACCAATGAAGTTATCAGCCCATCAAAGAGGAGGGATCTAAGGTTTAGAGAGGGTAAGCAACTGGCCCAAGATCACCTAGCTAATAATTGGGATTTGATTTAATCTAGGATTTGATTCCAAGCAGTCTGGCCCTCCCCCCCTTTTCAAGCTGCCTCCTGCAGAATTAAAATGTCTTTAAAAGAGTCAAATTACATGTGTGGTTTCCAATTTCTAACTTCACACCATTTTTAAAAATTGAAATGTATTAGACTATTGTATGTATATCTTATATCAAAAGGTTATTATTGGCTTATAATGAAATAACAGTTCCTTGACCCACCCCTTTTCTGCCCCTGTCCTATTCCCATAGGCAAACCATTTCAATTCTTTTATCAATCTCTTCTCATGTGTACCTTCCTAGTTTTAAATAATAAGCTCTCACTGATGTTTCTAGACTCATCAGTTTCAGACATTCTCAACTTTCTTTTATGGTAGTTGAGAATTTGGCTCCCCTGTAACATTCTCCCCCCTCCTCCCTCTCCCTCCCTCTCTCCCTCTCTCTCTCTCTCCCCCTCTCTCCCCCCTCTCCTTCTCCTCATCCATCCAGCCTCTCAGTATAGTTATAATTTTTTGGTTAATTCAATTGCTAGTGTTTATTTTATTTTGAGTAGGTAAGCATTTACTGCTGAGTCAGCAGTATTTTATGAACATGTTTCCTTTTCCTTAGTTTTATTTTACTAGTTAATAATTGACTGTTTTACAGGTGCTTAGTTTTTTCTTGTATATGCTCATCACTAATATTTTTCCTGTACTTTATCACACACTTAACCAAGATATTTTCCAGACAGTTTCCAATGTACTCTCAGTTCCAATATTTTTCCTAGAGTTCTTCTTTCTGAAGCCCTCCATCCTTCTCTTCTACTCTAGACCTCTGGCTCTGTGATTTGCCTCGGGGCTTCCTTTTTCATCATCCTGGGAATTTCCTTTGTCTCTGTCCTGGGATGAGTCAGTTTCCTTAGCCCACATCATCCTCTTTCTTGTCCCCCTTCCCTTATTTTGCTGAAGCACTTCCTCCAGTAGCTTCCTAAGAAAGTGTGCATAGGAGGTTCTTTTTGGTGGATGCTCTTTTCCTCATCCTTATTTTATACTTTGGGTAGATATACAGTTCTAGGTCTGTAAACATCTGTCAGAATACATTCCTCTGGATTTCTCTAGCAGCTGGGATTGCTCTTGAGAAGAATGATACCATTTGAATCCTGATCCTTTTATATATGTCCCTTTCACTTGTCCCAAGAACTTCTTAAGAGTTTCTCTTTATTCCCAACATCCTCAAATTTCACAATTATATGTGTTGGTGAGAGTCTTTTGTCATGCGTTGGTTATTCACAGGCCCTTTCGATATGGAGACTCATGTCCGGAAATGTTCTCCGCCATTAGTCCATTAATATTTTTCTCCCATTTGTTTCCCCCATTACTTTCTGCGATGCTTTTCAGTTGGACTGATTCTCTAATTTTCTTTTCTGTCCTGGTATCCTTTTCTTTGTATTTTTGTTCTGTTTATTTGAAAATTCTTTACTTTTTTATCCAGCTTGTCTACTGAATTCTTATTTCAGCTCTAATCTTTTGAATTTCCAACCTCTCTTTCTACTGAATTTTTATTTCAGCTCTAATATTTTAAATTTCCAACCTCTCTTTCTACAGGTAACTGATTATTTCTTTTTTAAAAACAGCACTCAGCCACGGTGGCTCAGCAGGCAGAGTTCTTGCCTGCCATGTTGGAGAGCCGGGTTTGTTTCCCAGTGCCTGCCCATGTTAAAAAAAAAATACAGCACTCTGTTCTTGTTTTATAGATGCAGTAATTGTCATCAATTTTAGGGTATTATGATATTCTTTTAACATTTTCATCTGTTCCTTGCATTGTTTCTATTTTATTAGTTGTCATATGAAAATTTGGCTGTCCATATCTACAAGGGAACAGAGGCTGATTTAATATGAAGCTAACAAAAGTTAGCTCACTTCTGTGGACTTTTCTTTTTCTTAAAGAAGTATTGCTTCAGGGCCCACAAAACAGGGGAGATACTGACAGCTGATAAGAAACTGTGTACAGAGGTGGGCTGGTTGACTGGTCCCTGGCGTACATGTCTTGGTGATGAACTGTCTTTTTGTTGGGAAACCCCCAAAAATTGGGATTTGAGGATCACTTTCTCCAGAGGGGTAAACACTTTGCTGTTGGCATTTTGAGAGCAGGATTGGGGGAATCTTTCTGTTGAGTGAGCATGCCTTCACTGCACCCTTCTGTTTCCAGTGTATCACCTCACTACTCTCACCTTCTTCTGTGCCTGGCGCAAATCATCTTTGGTGCAATTTTTCAAAGAAAAAACTTCTGCTTAGGAAAGGATAGTCCTATAACTGCATGTGCACAAGGGAACTTTAACCACTCCGGGTTTTTACCCAGGCCTCTTGCTTCCAGCCCTGAGCCCCCCTACTTGCTCTTAACTGTGTAGGTTACCTCCAAGTTGGTGCTTGTTGGAGTCCTGAAGTGTGCGTTAGCTCATGCCTTTGTTCCATCTTCTGCAGGCACTTAGGTTTCAGCTTCTGCTACTCTGCTAAGTCAGGTGCCACACCTCCATTTGATTTTTGTCTTCCAAAAATGTCTGTGTCTCTAATCTACTGTCATTCTGGTGAAGTGGGTAATGAATGCATGGACCCCATCCACCATGTTTAATGGGAGCACTGCTGGCCCTTTTACTCTTCAACTTCTGCCAATTTCTATTCTCATCATGCCACTGAAATGGTTCTTGTCGAGGTCATCAGTGACCGTCCATGGATGCTTTTCCATCTGCATGTTACCCAGTCTGTAAGCAGTATTAAATGTTGTTGGCTGCTTGCTCGTTTTTGAAACTCTTCTCTTTTAGTTTCTATGACTGATTTCCCTCTACTTCTCTGGCACCTCTTTTTCTTTTCCTTCAATTTAACCTCTATTAAAGTTCCTTAGAGTTCCCTTCTCCTTTAAAGAACAACAATCCTCAGGACTTAACACATTTGTATCTCCTCCTCAGATCCCCAACTTCATATATTTGGATACTGAGAAGTCTCATGAGGGTTCCAATTCATTACCTTCCCCTTTTCTAGCAATCGGTATTCCTAAGTTATCTAATGGTCCCTCCAATTCCTTCACCACATGACAGTCAGATGATCTTCTAAAAATCCAAATTGGATGTTACTCTACTGCTTCCGCTCACTGGTTTTCCATTGAACTTTGATCAAACCCAAATTTGTGTTCCTTATCTTGGTTTATAAGATCCTGTGAAGTGGCACTTTTTACTCCTCACCATCATTTACTTGCCCTTTCCCCTTCATTCACTAGACTCCAGCCACATGGGCCTTTTTCATTTCCTGTAAAATGCCACCTTTTCCCCACTTTGCCAGTGTGCTCCTCTCCCAGCTCTTTCCATAGCTTCACTTTGCCACTCTATAAATTCCAGCTTAAATGTCACCTCTGTGAAACCATTGCTTACTATTTTATCTGAAGAAGTATGCCGCCACTGTGTTTGTTTCCTTTTAGCATGTTGCATTTTGAAGTTATTTATTTGCTGATTCTTGGTTTTCCTGTTTTGTTAGTTTGCTTCACTGTTTCTTCCACTATTCACTGCTCTCCCAAAAGGCAAGGGCCTCGTCGCCTTTATGCACCCAGGGCCCAGCACATTGCCTGCTGCATAGTTGGAGCTCAGTAAATACTTGCTGAATGATGGAGAGATTGCAAGAGAAGTGTAGTTTTTGAAGCAAGGTGGATATGGGATCAAAGGACCTCCATACATACAGATAAACATTAAGGGTCTTCAGAAAACATTTCAAAAGTCAGCATTCCTTAAAGAGGTCCTTGAGTTTCTGATCAAAGTTGTCCATTAAATATGAGAGAAATTGACCATTTCCCCATATGTAGGCAGATAGTCAAGAACGGTCAAGTCTACCTTCCAAATATCTCAGCTCAATCTGTTTCCTTCACCCTGATCCTCACTGCCCTTGTTCCAGTTACCCATGTGTATTGGTTTGCAAGGCCCCAGAATGCAATATACCAGAACTGGAATGGCTTTTAAAAAGGGAAATTTAATAAGTTAACAAGTTTACAGTTCTAAGGCTATAAAAATATGCAAACTAAGGCATCCAGGGAAAGATACCTTTATTCAAGGAAGGCTGAGGGGTCTGCAACACGTCTGTCAGCTATGAAGTCACATGTCTGGCATCTGCTGGTCCCTTGCTCGTGGGTTCCATTGCTTTCAGACTCTGTCTTAGTGGGGGTTCCTCATTTTGCTTCTCCAGAGCAGGCCTTCATCTCTTGTCTTCCCTTGGCTCTCTCGAGATCTGGCTTGCTTAACATCTTATGGTGACGTCTGTTGGCTCTAAGCATCTCCAAGCATCCATGTCTCTGTTCTCCAAGTGTCGCCATCTGTGTCAGCTCTGTTCTGAAGTTTCTGTTGGCTCTTTCATTGCTGACTCTCTCTAAAATGTTTCCTCTTTTAAAGGACTCCAGTAAACCAATCAAGAATGGGTTGGACTTTGGGTAATTCTGTGACACCTGAGACTCAGAGTTAGAGCTCTGAAGCTATGAAAGTGAGCAATACCCCTTACAGGAATTGTTTAAAAAGTTGAAAAAGTGATCAAACTTCAACTAGAGATATGAATGAAGCTGATAAGGCTAGGACTAAGGTATATTAGAAGACTGGGTAAAAGATAATATCGTCCACACTTTAAAACCTCAACTTCTGGGTGAGACTAAAGGAGGAGATATTTATTTGGTGCAAAATTTATATTTTGGGTAGTGCATTTCCTCATTTAACTTTTATTATCAGTTTAGTTGAACACCGTAAGTACATTGAATCTTGAAGAGGGAGTGAGATTTTGTTGGTTTGTTCAGGTTAGTGTGATGCCCCAATAAATCTCAAAGCAATTTGGGCAGTGAATAAAGAAGTGTTTGCAGGATCCCCTTGGGGGAATGGGGCAAAGGGGGGAGGTGTTCATTTCCCCATTTGGAGAATTTTTGATGTTGTTGCAAGCAGTGGGGACAACCAAATCAATAGGCCAGTCTTGGGGTTCGTCCCTATGGAGCTTATTCCTATAAAGAATAGGCTAAGCCTACTTATAAATATGCCTAAGAGTCAACCCCAGAAAATCTCTTTTATTGCTCAAATGTGGCCTTTCTCTCTAAGCCAACTCAGCAAGTGAACTCACTGCCCTCCCTCCTATGTGGGACATGGCTCCCAGGGGTGTAAATCTCCCTGTTGATGTGGGACAGAAAGCCTGGGATTAGCCAGGCCCTAGAATCTCGAGATTGAGAAAGCCTTCTTGACCAAAAGGGAGAAAAGAGAAATGAGACAAAATAAAGTTTCATTGGCTGAGAGATTTCAAACAGAGTCGAGAGTTTATCCTGAAGGTGGTTCTTATGCATTATATAGATATCCCTTTTTAACTTATGGTGTATTAGAGTGGCTGGAGGGAAGTACCTGAAGCTGTTGAGCAGTGTTCCAGTAGCCTAGATTCTTGCAGACGATTGTGTAAAGATAAAACATTTACAGTGTGACAGTGTGGTGGTGAGAACCTTGTGACTGATGCTCCTTAAATCCAGGGTATGGACAGATGAGTTTAAAATATGGATAAAAGTAAATAAATAAATAAATAATAGGGGGAAAAGGGTAAAATAAATTGGGTAGAAGGAAACACTAGTGGTCAGTGAAGGAAGAAGTAAGGTATATGATATATATGAATTTTTTTCTTTTTCTGGAGTGATGCAAATGTTCTATAAAATGATCATGGAGATGAATACAAAACTATGTGATGGTATCATGAGCCACTGATAGTGCTCCATATATAGAAAGTATGTGTGTGAAAATTTTTCTAAATAAAAAAATGGGTTGGAGTCACATCTCCATCTAATTAAAAGGTCACACCCACAATTGGGTGTGTCACATACATTAAACTAATCAAAACTTAGATTATCAGTACCGTCTTACAGTACTGAATTAGTATTAAAAGAAATGGCTGTTCCCACAAGATTAGATCAAGTTTAAAACATGGCTTTTCTGGGGTGCATTATACTTTTAAACCAGCACACCATACCTCTCCCTTCAATGGCTTCTACCCCAACTCCCTTTTCCAGTTTCATCCTCTCCAGTCCGCTGTCCTGCCCATGCTACAGCCATAGTGAGTTTCCGAATGTGCGAATTGATGTCACCTTCCAGCCTAAAACCCTCCCTCATTCTGCTTTGCCCTCAGCATAAAAGCTTAAGACCTTAACCTGTGTCCTGCATAATCTGATTCCCGCCCACCGTTCCATGATGATCTTCTGTCACCCCTCACACTCTGTCCAAGACTTGATTCTTTTTAGTTCTCCAGACCCATCATGCCCTCTGGCCTTGTGTTCTGTGCCCTCATTACTTCCTCCCCTTCTTTTGGCCCATGTCTACCTTTAATTTTAGTCTAAAATTGACTTTATTTTGCTTCCAGAAGCCTTCTCTGATTCCCCAAATTTGGATGGTCAGCTCTCCCAGATGTTTTGATAACCCCCCTTTTGCAGCCCTTATCACATAGTATTATAATATCCTTTTTTGCATCTGTTTGTTGGATTAAGACTAAGCTGCTGAAACACAAGGACTATGTCTTATTTTTATCCCCTCATGAATTAAGGCCAATGAGTGAAAAACACTAAAAGTGTTTTTCACATGCAGACTTGTAAAACTTAGTTTTGCTGATTTAGAACAGTAGCACTAGTTCCACGTCACTGTACATTATAAGCCAGTGGTCCTAATGGTTTTGAATGGTCCTTGCTGTAGATTTGCTCTTCTAGTGGACATTTAGCCTTTTTGCAGATGTCACATCTAAACTTCAATGGACCAGTTTCCCTCTTTGGGCATCAATGACTCTCATGTAGTATTACAGTTATGAAGTTAAAAAGTAGCCAGAAGTTGCCTTGTGGGAGTGATGGACATTAAGTTACCTTATCTTGTCATCCTTTAGCACCACCACAGCTTCTTCAGTTGTCAGTAGGGACTCTTTATCTCAGGAATCCCTCTTCTTTATAGTGCCTAAAGATGCTCATTCACAGGAAGTTTTACAAGGACAACAAAAGGATTAGTTGAGATAACTAAGCTCACACTATGGGGTGACAAGATGCAGTTTGCTGAGTTACCTTAAGAATATGTCACCTAGGCAGTCACGAGAGTCTGGTTCAGATGTGAATTGCTGATCCATAGCAGTTATCTTTTTAGTTTCTTTTTCCTTTATTCACTCATTTATTTAGTAAATATTTAATGAGCTCTATTACAGTGATAAGTACTGAGGATCAGAGGAAAACAAAACTTAGTCTTAGTCTTCAGAGGAACTCATTATGTGTAGGTCTTGATTTTTGCCTTTTCTCAGGTCTTCATTCCCAGTTGCTCCCAGTCATTTAAGACCGTTTACACACTGGTCCCAACCTACCTCTCCTGCTTCACCTGCAACTGCCCCCTCCTCCCGCCTGCCCCATGCTCTAGCCATGTGTACACTGCATGCTTTTTGCTTCCTTAAGGCAGGCTCTTCACTGTGTCTGCCTGTGTAGTCTTTGTTTTCTTCTTGTCACCTTACAGAGTTCATCACTCTCTCTGGGCTTCTATAACACCTTTTTCTGAGCAATGATTTTGAAGGGTCTATGAAGTTTCTCATCAAATAAATGTCTGGGGCCCACTTCTGGAGATTGTGAGTTGTCTGGATGAGATCCAGCAGATGTATTCTCCATGTGAGAACCGCAGTTCCAAGTGTTATGTTTGCAAGATATCACATCCCATATATGTTTGTTCTATGTTTATCTTTCTAATCACACTGGCTTGTGGTTGTTTTAAGGCAGAACAATGACTCCATTGTCTCTAACCTTGGCACACTGCACAGAACACACACAGGAACTCAGAACATTATTGAATGCTCTAGGGAAGGGATAAGGACATGTGCCAGTATTTCAAAAGAAATGTGTTTCTCTCCCGTAACACTAGTAGTCATTTACAAAATCCCAGTTATAGATGGAGATTATTAGGACTCAGATCAGATGATTTACCAAAATATTTTAAGGGGCACCCTGACTTTAAACCCTAGAGTTCTCTGTTCTCTATAACCTTGTCCTCTCCTTGGGCAGTTTGTGAAGTCATTTTAAAGAGCTGTTGGACATCCATGTGCTCTTTTCTCTGGTTGTTTTAGCTCAGAGTGGCTTAAAGAGGAGCCTTATCCTCCTGTGCTGTCTAGACAGATGACGTTTTAAAAATCAATATTAAAATGCTCTCAGGTGTCAACAGATGCAATTATGTATCATGTGATATACAATGTATATTTTGAAATGACCTATTGGAAAATGAATTTGAAACAAAAATTGAGTCCAGCATCAATAGTAATTTGCATGGCTGACACTGCTCATAAAATCCATGTTTTAACATCTTTGTCCTTCAGGATAAAAATGGTATTGTATGAGGTTTTTCTAGCTAACACATTTGTAGCCAGAATCAGGGGTGAACTTATTCAAAATGAGGTGATGTGGGAACCTGTCCTTTGTAATCTGCTAGTGCTTATAGAACCTGGCATTTAGTCAGCGCTTCATAAATATTTAATGAATATATATTTAATGAATATTTAATAGCAGAGATATTTAAAAGAAATAATAGTGCTTGTATCCACTAATAAAAATTATGTTACCCAGCCCCCATCAGTAAGGTATAAGCTTTGAGTGGTTCTTTCCCAGGTAACGAAGGTGATTTGCACTGCTTTAACCATTTCTGGTATATTGCATTTTATACAGCACCCCTAGCCCTACCAAAATCCCTCATTGTGCGCCCCACTTCTGGGGTGAGAAATGCATTTGGTACCCATCCAGCAGAACAAGAGTGCACGCTTAACTACTTCTGATCATTTGCACATATACTTCCTTTGCCTGATAAAGCAACAGATAATTTCTTGGTTCTAGAATCCATAACAAGTAAACGGACTGTACCTCTCAAAACAGGAAAAGTGGGTTTTTTTCTAATTAATTGAAAGCTACTTGTTCTAATTTGCTAGCTGCCAGAATGCAATATACCAGAAATGGAATGGCTTTTAACAAGGGGAATTTAATAAGTTGCTGGTTTATAGTTCTGAGGTTGAGAAAATGTCCCAATTAAAACAAGTCTATAGGAATGTCCAATCTCAGGCATCCAGGGAAAGATACCTTGGTTCAAGAAGGCCAATGAAGTTCAGGATTTCTCTCTCAAGTGAGAAGGCACATGGCGAACACGGCGTCATCTGCTAGCTTTCTCTCCTGGCTTCAGGTTTCATGAAGCTCCCCGGGAGGCGTTTTCCTTCTTCATCTCCAAAGGTCGCTGGCTGGTGGACTCTCTGCTTCGTAGTGCTGCTCTCTCTGAATCTTTCATTCTCCAAAATGTTTCCGCTTTTATAGGACTTCAGAAACTAATCAAGACCCACCCAAATGGGTGGAGACATGTCGTCCCTTAATCCAGTTTAACAACCATTCTTGACTAAATCACATCACCCAGGGAGATGATCCGATCACAGTTCAAACATACATATTGAACAGAGATTATTCTACCTTTATGAAATGGGATTTATATTAAAACATGGCTTTTCTTAGAGGGCATACTTCCTTTCAAACCAGCACACTACTGTTAGAAGCAAATGAGAATGTATTTGCTCATTACATTCTCATGTAATTGCTTCCAAGGAGTAACTACTGCCTTCTGTCTTTTTCCACCACCCCCACCCCTAGCTCAGAAGTTAAAGAAAAGTTTTCAAGTGCCTCTTGAGTGGAAACAGTCACTTCCCCGACCTCAAGACACTGAATTTCGACGGAATTACCAAGTTCCAGCTAAAATTCCTGAGTTACAGGATTTTAGTTTCAGATATGGATGCTACTCAAACCTACCTGTTGCTTCTCAGGGGCTAGGTAAGGACACCTGAAGCTTTAAAACAACTTCATAGATCCTATCCCCTTGCTCCAAGATGGCTCAATCACAGGGCCGTAGCAGGGGACCTTGATAAATTGATGAGTCTTAGTGCTGGCAATAATTGCTTGGAATTGGAACTCTGCCTCTGGTGCCTAGCCTCAAACTTAGGGAGCCAGTAAGTCCCAGAAGAGCACTGACCAATTACACTGTGAAACAAGTACATTCTGTGCCTGGGACTAGGAGACAGTTCCCCTTTAAAAAAATTATAGGAAGGATGCAGCAATGGGAGAAAAAGATGTTAGGTTGGAATCAAATTAAACTTATCAGTTATCTACTGGAGGTTTTTCCACATGGCACGTCCTGCAAGTGTTTTTCATTTTATCGCCCATTCTATTTGTGTGCTTTTATGATCTTGTTTCCCACTGTTTTCGACAGAAAAGGTTTTTAAAGTTCCATGGCCACGCCACCTCCAAACTGCTCGTTGAGAGGTTAGTCTGTTGTCAGTCTGAGACAGGGATTTATTCCTGGCCTAGAGATGGGATCAGAAAGTACTTGAGACACATATCACAGAACAGAGGCTCACTAGCTTGGGGTTAGAAGGCAGCCTAGAAGTTACCTGGTCTAGATCCTCATGTGATGTGTGAATCCCACTACCCTTTTGCTAAGGGGAGATAGAGCCCCTGCTTAAACTCTCCAACGGCGTGTCCAGTCTCCCATCCACTGTCAGTACCTGTGTCTGAGAGTTCTCAGCGGCTGGAGTCTTCCTTGCTAAAGGAAGCCATCGGTTCTAGCCATCTATTCTACTTCTTCCCATGGAGGTTAAATATCATAAACCTATTATCCTATGAAAATCTTTAATGCGCCTTCCAGGTCCTCTCTTCTCCAGTTAAAGCACTTTCCAGGTACAGCAGACACACTTCTCGAGATAAAGTGGAAGGTCACCTCCAGCCTGGTCTCACCATGTGGCCAGTGTCCCCTTGAAATGGGACATCTGGAACTGGAAACAATATTTAAGGTATCCTTAAGGTTTACAAAACTGGGCAAGTTGTAGAAATTAGGTCTTCACATCGTGTTTTCATTAGTTCATTCCATGACCATCAGAATCCACTGAAATTTAGAACAATAATCAGAATCATATATGAGTGATGTGGGGTTGCCTGCGCCTCATACATCCTTTAGTCAGAATGGACAACGAGTGTTGACTGTGGATGTCATTCTTCCAGCTGCACAATGGAAGACACCCAGGGCTTTGGAGCGAGGCCCTTACTGTGTCAACCCAAGTCTGCACAGGAGATGTCGTGAAAGAAAAAGGGGCTTCTTTGGAGGCCTCTGTGTATTGAGCAGATGGTGAATGCCACCACCCTGTCGGGCTGACCAGAGAGAGGTGGTGGGGTACAGGAAGAACTTTGTTTCTGAAAATCGTGGTCAAACTCCACCTTCTGGCCACCGTCTCCATCCCCATTTCCAACACGAGGGCTCTGAAATCCCAGCAGCACATATATCTCCCCAGCTCTCCATGGCCTCCAGTTAGTGGAGGACCCAACTTAGTAATGCATCCCAGCTTTCAGTGTCGTTGAGGTACAGAAGAATAAGCTCCAGTTTGAACTCAGGGCTACAGGGCCACGTTTAAAAATAAGGGCAAGTGTTCTCTGCCTTGTAACAGCCTCCCAATCTTTCTTTTCCTGTGGCTTTCTGCAGTTCCTTCCGTGCTCTACAGCCACCTGAGGAACCAAGAGCGCACGAAGAAGCAGACTATATACCAAAGTGATTATGGGAAGACCTACTTGGATTTCTTAATGATTCTGAAATCGTTTGATCCTGTTCAAATCAAGGAGTACCTGAGCAGTGTCTCCCATAAAGGTAAGACGAGGGCCTGAGTTGTGCCAAATAGAAATTGTACCAATTTCGAGTCACTGGAGTTTAATGTCTACAAAAAGAAAAACATTGCTTCAAAAAAATATCCCATAGTGTTGTGCAAATCTCAATCCACTGAATGGGAAATTTTATTTTAAAAAAAAAGGCTCTAGTGGCTATATTCCCACTCATTACAAAGGAGCCATACAGCTTTTCACTCATGTCTGATCTCATTCTGCCTGTTGTTAAGTTGCTCCAGGATGTATTCGCTTTTCCTTGCAGCTAATTGACATCTCTGGGTGTTTGTAATACCTCATAGTTTTGTTTTATTTAATCTGTATTTCCTGTTGGGCAGTACTTTTTTTTGCATGTGAAAGGCTTTTTAAGGTATGTGAGACTCTTCATATCTCACAAAAAGAGCAAATGCCGCTCCCAGGACAGTTTCATTTCACTCCACATAACAAAGATGTTCCCCGGTTTAGGTGACTGGAATCCACTGGGGAGCATGTCAGGGGCAGCCAGTCCGTCTAACTGAATGTGTATAAAATGTCAACTCAGATGGAAAGAGTCTGAGGAGGGGAACTCAGCTTTTCCAGTGGAACCGTGCACTAGTGGTCACACATCCCAGTCACTCATCATCTCTGAGCACATGCTCCTGATGCAGATTTTTATATTTGTATATATTAATATGCCAGTCAAATAACATCATACACATTATAAAACATAGAAAATGTTAAAGGATGAAGTAACAAAGAAATCTAAAAGTTCTAATATTTCTTCCTGCACCCATCATATGGGCCCCACTTTGCACTCTAGGCCATGGGAGGGGGTCACACCCATTTTGTGTGCTGTGGTCAGACTTGAGCTTAGGACTCCTATCGGCTGCTCAGTCACCCTCCGACTGCTGTCTGCCTTCCCCTGTGTGACTCTCAGTGCCCCAGTGCTGTCCTTCGCTTGTCCCTAGCCACATTCAGAAGAGCTTGCATCTCTGAAATCCTCTGCAAGCGAGACCAAACAGGAGGGGTGGCTGTGTGTGTAGGGGGCAGGAATAGGGTTTTCTTTTTTTCCACTTGCACACACTGAGGGCTGAGGGTCTAAAAAAAACCTGAATGCTAGAGTGCAGGGAAGTATAAGAAGCAGATGTTTTTGCCTCTCTCTAAGTCACTTCTGACTTAGAGAAGTAGGCATTTTCAGTCTAGAAGTCTTATTCCTCTGAACAGATGCTTCTGGACCAGTTAACATTTCAGAAGGAAACTAAAAAGCTTCTTGAGCTCTCCTGGTCAGATCTTCCCAAAAGGCAAAGCTGAAGCTGTACAGCAAGCTCACACCTTCCTTCCATTTCTTTTTCCCAGCTTTAATTCATATGTGTATATAATGATTATCTGCATTTTTAAGGAGCTCCTTTTACCTTTAGTAACCACATCTGTCTGACCCTATAGAAAGAATCTTTCTGCCATCCCTAAGGAGATGCTTCCAACTGCCCAGGGACGCTCACCATGGCGAGGACTTCTCTGCCTGCACTCACCGTGGCAGCTGCTGGGTGTCTGAATCCCTGACTGCTGTGTGGCATTTGCAATTGGAGCCTTAACAGTGCCCCCTTAAGGTGAACTGAGGACTCCTCGAGGTGTTCTGGGAGCCTCTGTTCAACTTATCCCTTCCAGAAACAATACCTGTCCACCAGAGGGGTGAGACCTGTCAGCTAACAGCATCACGACCCGTTTTGTTTCCTCTTAGCACTCCTTCCGTGGTTCCGCGAGGACGGCACTGCGGGCAGGTCCTTTAGGCTCAGGCCCCACAGGGTTGCTATTTTGCTCCACTTGGTAGGGTAGAATGGGATCTGCTTCTTATGGGTTCAGTTTCTCTTTTTCTAGTGTTGCTTTAGAATGACCCACTCATCGATGCCAGTTAGAGGCAGACAAGCAAACAGAATCCCCTTTAAGTTCTTATGCCCCAAACTTCTTGTTTTCCAGTGTCAGTGATGACACCGACGCTTTAAATTTAGCTGGTGACTGTCTCAGCAGAGCTCATTTGTGACAGGGCTGAGGCAAGTCTGCAAGAAGATAAAGATGTTACTTGGCAGATGTATTAGGTTGAACATGATCAATTCAACTTAAATTGTTTGGCTTGATTATCCCTATTAGGTAAGGCCCTGATGGAGTAGGAACCCAGAACAGGTACAGTTTTTAAAGGAGAGCAAGGAAGAGGAAGCATCAGTGCAATGGCTGAAATGGGGCTGCTGGAGCATGGCAGCATGGGGTGGGGTAGAGGGAAGTCTAGGAATGCAAAAATAGAACTGGGGAAGAGGAGAGGAGGAAAAGGGCAGCCGACAGTGAATTTTTGTTTCCATGAACTCTGTACATCACTATTTGGTATTGAGTCTCATTCTCTGCAACTCGAGGAAATTGAATGAGATGCCTTGAGTGGCCATTCTATTTTCAAAATTATTTTGATCTCTGAGACTGACTCAGAATACCCGAAATCTTACCCTCTGGGCTTCTGTTATCTGTTTGTAAAACTGTGACCTCTACCCTCAATGCTGCCCTCAAAAAAAGAAAAGATAAAAATTATCTGAAATCTCATTTTTCAGCCATTACTTTCTCCCCATCTCTTCCTCCAAATAAAACTCCCATGAGTACGGCTGTCCAAAAGGTGTTCCTTCCAAAGGAATGTTCATTATCATTAAGTATTTATTCATTCCCTTGATAAACTTCATTGAGTGAGGATCTATGATGCTTACTTGATATAAAGACTAATAAAAACAAATCACCCTTCTCAGGGAACTCAGTGTCTGGTATGGGGGACAGACAGACAGACACAGTTACAATGTCATAAATTCCAAGCAGGAGTGGTCCTTGGGTGGACTGGAACCTGCCAGGTGGACTCTTCAACCTGTGGGCGGGTGGGCGATGAGGGGAAGCTGCTCAGAGGAGGGCTCCATCACATCTCAAGAGGTGAGTCAGCCTGACAAGGAGAGGCAGGGCCATCTCCTGCAGAGGCGACAGCACAAGTGAAGTCTGGTGGGACGAATCTGGATCTATACTTGATGGCGCTTGAATTGCATCTATACTGGGTCGCGCTTGAATTATAACTAGCAGCCTTTTTCGACAGTTTTGTAGGTTGACATTAAATTTGACATAATCTCATCTTTTTTATTCAGCTGAACTTGGTTCATCGTGCCTGTTTATCTTGGTTTTAGAAGGAATATTTTGTTTATTTGGTTTAAAATAAAGTCTTCGGTATAACATTTAAAAATAAAGACAATACTTTAAAATGAAAATGACTGACCATAGCAAAAGTTGAGAAAACGTGGAATATTCACCTCTTCACACATATTGCTGGTGGGAGTAGCAAATCATACAATCACTTTGGAAACAAGTCTGGCAGTTTCTCAGAAAATTAAACATACCTGTCCCATGACCCAGAATTTCCTCTTCTGGATATTTACCCAAGAGGAATGACGACATACGTCCACAAAAACAATCATATGAGAATACTTATATCTACTTTGTTCATAATAGCCCCAAACTGGTTACATACCAAATGTCCATCAACAGGAGTCCAGGTAAATAAACTGTGGTATATTCACATAATGAAATACTACTTGGCAATAAAAAAGGAATTGAATTATTGGTGTATATGACAAAATATATGAACCTCAAAAACATTATGCTTATCAAAAGAAGATAGATATAAAGGAATATGTTTTTTATGATTTCATTTATTCAAAGGTGTACAACAGATAAAACTTGTCTATGATGAAAGAAATCAGAACAATGGCTTTCTTGGGGTGGGGGAGATTGGCAAGAAGCATGAAGGATCTTTCTGGGGTGGTGAAAATGATTTATATATTTCTCTGGGTATAGGTTCATGTATGAGAGTAGTAAAACTTACCAAACTGTGTACTCAAGATTGTGCATTTCACATTGTGAAAAGTATACCACAAGGTTTAAAAGTATGGGATGAAATAAGCATGGAAAGGGTGAGGCTTGTTCAAAGTTAAATGCAAGATCACAAAAACAAATAACTGCAGATATGATTGGACATAAAACAGGAATACACACACACACACACACACACACCCTGACCTCAGTTGGCTTTGGCAGCGTTGAGCAGATAGCATATCATTTCACTCTCCTTCCCTTTCAATATTGTCTTCTCAGATAACAATTGCTGTAAGTAAACAAACTTTTTACAGCTCCACTCTGTACTATTAAAAAAATACATAAGAAGTAAGTGAGCCATAGATGCTCACAATAAGACCCTCTTATTTTAGAGAGAAGGAAGTGGAAGCCAGGGAGTTACAGATTTCCCATGGTCAAACAGTTATCACTCAAGGATGGTAGAGCCTACCAACATTAGTAGGTAAATAAACAGCCCCGGTATCAGTGAAACTTTGGACGCAAGAGTCTCGATTGTTTGCTTCTCATCGCTATTTATCACTATATGTCCAGAAGAAAAGGATAAGGCTATATTTATTGTCTCTTCTGTGCCTGGCCCTACCTTGCCCATTTTGACAACCATGAAAGGTAAATACCATGACCTGTGATCCAAGGTGAAGAAATGTAGAGGCAGAAATACTAAATGAAGTGCTAATATGTGACAGCATAGAGCTGAAACCTAGACCTCTTTCATTTCAAAACCTGTGTTCTATCAGTATCCGTGGCTGAGAGAGTTCAGATAGAGTTGGGAGACCACTCTGGAGGTCACTCTTATGCAGGCTTCAGGTAGACCTTGCTGCCTGTCATAACCTGCCAACCCCCCATCAGGACCACTGAAGCCAATCCTAAAGAACACCTAGGGCAGTAAGATTCCACAAAGGTTCCATGCACTAGGGTAACTTTCTGGAAACCTGCAACCTCCATATGGGTCCCCGGACTAGATAAGTCCTGAACCCCAGAGGGGCCGGACTTTCCAGAATATCAGCTAGTTCCATCTCCCTACTCCATACTAGTGACAGTCCCTTCCAAAATGAAAAAGAATTGCCATAGCCCAAGTACCCCTGAAGAGTGCGATAGAAAGATCAAAGGTGATGGTGGAGTCATACAGAGAAGGTAGGATTTAACAAACGAATATGATTGCTGAATCATTAAATTGATATTTCGTTTAGTTTCCAGTATCTTAGAGGAGCTAGAAATAAAAACCTAAAATTGTGGAATTGTAACCCATACCAAACTCTGAAATCTGTTCTATGACTAATTGTTGTGCAGTGCTTTGAAATTTATTGCTTTTTTGTATATATGTTATTTTTCACAAAAAAGGAAAAAAAGTCAATTGTGATAATAAAAACAATACTTATTCCTTCCTGCCTCCTATATTCTGGAGCAGCTAGAAGGAAAAATCTGAGAGAATGGTATGGTAGCCCATGACAAACTCTGGGTCTGTCCTGTAACTATTATTGAAGAGTGCTTGGAAAAGTATTGCTTTTTTCTTTCTTTACTTTGTATATATGTTATATTATGCAATAAAAAAACACTTGTCTCTTCCCATTAAGCCTTCCTAGGACCTTGAATGTGAAGTTTACTCTTTTTAAATCAATAATTACACAATTGTGCCTTTTAAAGGTATTATTTTGATTATTTTGGTCTGCCATCAAGCAGACCTGTCTATTTATATAAACAGTGCTCATCAGATATTTGCCTCCCTCCTAGAATTTCTCTATTTAACGTTTAAACAGTTAAACTGAAATCCTGTTTTTCTTTACATCTTTCAGACAGGCAAATTCTTGATCGCTTTATTCGTTCTCACTATGATATTGACAAAGCAAGAAATGAAAAAGGAAAATCAATCAAATGAAGAAAATCTGAAAATCAGTGGAAGCCCTAAGGCCTGCTTGATTATTTTCTCAATAATCAGGAAAAACTAAGATGCAAGTTTCTCCCTCTGAGTTGTGATATTTGTGCCTTTGCTTTTGTTTTGTCTTATTTTTAAGCAATGAAATCATTTAAGGCTACTAAATTTCCCCTGGTTGTAGTTTTAGCTGTATCCAATGTTTTTAATAACTATGTTTTCTGGTTCCATTTGAATAATTAATTTATGATTTCAGTTTTGGTTTCCTCTTTGAAGCAGGAATTATGTGGAATCATTTCTTAACTTCCCAGTAATTACAGGATTTTGAAAATCTTTCTATTGTTGATTCCTTGTTTGAGTAAATTAAAACTAAAAATTATCTTCTTTGGGAAATTTATCGAAGTTTTCTTTAATGCTCAATATATGATTAATTTTTATGAGTATTATATAAAGATATATATCGTTTATTGTATTTTTCAAATTGCTTATGTCTCTGCTTTAATTGTGTACTTGAACTGTCAAATTCTGAAAAAAGAGTTATGTGAACAGTCCCCAATAAATATTTTAATCTATTTTTCCTTTTTTTTTCAATATTTCTGCCAGTTTTTTCATTATGACTTCTCTTCTCTGTGTTACTCTTTGCGCTACTTTTTCTCCTTCTCAGTGGACTATGTGGTGTGGGGTCTCCTGTCTGCCCTTCACCCCCCACTCGAAAGTAGAGGTCCAGAGTCCTTTGGGGGTCCCCACCCAAATATGAAAAGATGAGGAGTAAGACTGGTAACCTCTTCGTTCAATAGATAGAGCACCTAGTAGGTGCCAGGCCATGAAAAGACAGACGTAGAACTTACATTCTAGACGAAGAGAAGACCATAAGCAAGTAATAAATGAACATTTTAATTGTGGAATATGAATTACACACAAAAAATTCCTGGTGTTGTGGGAGAGACTGGTGAGAGGCTCTGGCTGAGGAGGTGCCCCGGAAGCTGCCGCTCCAGGAGGAGCAGGCGCTGGACATGCAGCAGCTTCCCAGGTGTGGGGAGCAGGGAGCTCAGGGACCTTGAGGGGGAAAGACCTTGAGGGGGTCCAGGACCTGGTGGGAGGCAGAGTGGCTGCAGCACAGTGAGCTGGTGGGGGTAGGGTGGAAGGACAGTCAGACAAAAGGAGGTGGGGGGTAGGGTCGGAGCAGGCCCATGTGCCTTGGGTGAGTCCAAGCTGCCCGGTGCAATAGGTTGAGTCATGGGCCCCAGCAAAGACGTGCTCTTCATCCGAGTTCCTGCGGTTGTGGACCCATTATAATAGGTCCTTTGGAGGATGTTGGTTTTAAGGTGTGGCCTACCTGAATCAGGTTAGGCTTTAACCTGGATTACTGGAGTCCTTTATCAGGAAAAAAAAAAAAATTCAGAACAGTGAAAGCCACAAGAGGAAAAACAAGGACATCACTACATGCCGAGAAGCAGAGAAACAAGCCAAGGAACTGCAAGGATGGGGCAAGCCAGCACCAGAATGTATTAGGAAAACAACCAACGGGATGTCTATAAATATGAGATTTTATAACAGTGCTTCATGCAACTGTGAAGATGCATAAGTCCAAATCCCTTAGGGCAGGATGCAGACTGGCAACTCTGATGAAGGTTTTCGATGGATTCCCCAGGAGGAGCTGGCTGAAGTAAAGATGAATTCTCTTCTCCTTTAGAAGCCTTCAATGGATTGGATTAAACATCTCTCATTGCTGAAGCCACTCTCCTTAGTTGATTTTAGACGTAATCAGCCATAAATGCAATCAACTTACCTATAATTTACATCCACAAAATGTCTTCGCAGTTACAGGTCAGTGCTTGCTTGACCAGACCACTGGGCACCATCACCTGGCCAAGGGGAACCCATCACAGGGAGAAAGCATGGACTTGCCAACCCTTTGATTTTGGACTTCTAGCCTGTCTTCAAAACCGCAAGACAATACATGCTTAATGTTTAAACCATCCACGGTGTGTATCTGTCACAGCAGCCAGGCAACCTAAGACAGCATGTGATTCGTTTGTATCACCTTGTGTGAGGTATGGTAAGGTCAAATGCAGATCGAGAGAGAGAGAGAGCCCAGAGTGTTTGAAAGATTTATTATACTCAGAGTTCTCTGGGGAGAGGGCAACACGCCATGCAAGACTGCATGGGAAAATACCAGGTAGATCACAAAATACCAGGTAGATGCAGAGAGAGAGAGAGAGAGAGAATAGAGCAGTGTATGTGTCTTTATTGTGGTTTCCATGGGAAGCCTGGAAGGGTGAGGCAGGAATACCCTAGCATGGATCTGACAGGCTATGTTTGAAGGTAGAGTCCCTAACAGCTTAGGGTAGTTTATCTGGCTGGTGTCAGAATTATCCAGGAGGGAGCAGCACTGTTCAAGTGAGGTATGGCCATCTGAGGACACCTATAGATGCCAAAACACTGATTTACAGAAGCTAGAAAACGTGGTTGATGTGCCATGTTCTGAAATATCCAATGCATCTTTGTTGATTCAAGTTGTGGATGACCCACGAAGTGGTTTTATGCTGATCCTCCTTCTCAAAGATTTGTCCAGGCCTAGAGCATTTAGCCACTACAGACATGTCTCCAGATGCATCTTAAGCTTTCTTGGTACCTCCAAAACAATAGCACTCCATCTTCTGGGAAGATCTCCAATCTCCTGAATTATTTTTTTAATTTGTGTACATTATGGTTAATTCTCTGTGCTGCAAGTTCTATGGGTTTTAACAAAAGCCAAGTCATATCCATCATACTACCAAGCAGAGTAGTTTCACTGCCCTAAAAGTCCCCTGTGCTCCATGGATTCAACCTTTCCCTCCTCCCCCCAAAACTGGCTACTCCTTTGGGGATGATTTGGCTATTCTAGGGTAGAACAGGCAGGGAAACCAACATTACCTCCCTGCCCATGTGTGCCTTGTGTCAGCTCACAGATGAGTGCCCCAGACAAAGTCTCCCTCCACCCGGAGTTCCTTAACCTGTGTGCAGCCAGCCACTCCAGAGCCAGGAATCCCACCTTTTGTAGACTTGGTATTGGGACGGACTCTCTGACAGACCGTGGCCTTCGGTGCTGCAGTGGACTGAAGACTGTCCCCAATTCCTCACCTCTCCCTGAACCCACATCTTGGCTGCATGAACTTGCCAGCACCTCCCGCTAGGGACGGGCTGCATTTCCCCAGCCCCGACTTTGGGCTTGGCCATGCAGCTGGCCCGGCAGACGCTGTGCTGCTCCGCAGCTGCTTGCTCTGCAATCATCCCCACCAAGAGGACGTGCCCGGGTCCCAGGAGGAGGGGAGGGCGTGAAGGTAATTCATCTCTATGGGTTTGAATTACACACAAAAAATTCCTGGTGTTGTGGGAGAGACTGGTGAGAGGCTCTGGCTGAGGAGGCACCCCGGAAGCTGCCACTCCAGGAGGAGCAGGCGCCGGACATGCAGCAGCTTCCCAGGTGAAATGAAATGAGGGAGAATCATTTCTCCCTCTTAATAAATCCACTTACAAAGGTGTGTTTTAAAAAGCGACTGTATTTTATCAGCCACGTCCATCCCCCTATCCTATACTGTCAACACCCTTTTCAACATGAAAAAGTTAGAAGGGGCATAGCCCAAATACCCCTAAAAATTGGGAGACGGATCAAAGGAGAAGGAGGAGTTTCAACAGAGAAGATAGGATTTAAAAGATGAGGATCAGTGCCGATTCAGTAAATTGATCTTTTAGTCTCTAGTGTCTTAGAGTAGCTAGAAGGAAAAACCTGAATTTGTGGAGTTGTAATCCATACCAAACTTTGAAATGTTTTATAACCTACTTGCTCAAACGTACTTTGAAATTTACTGCTCGTTTGTATATATGTTATGTTTCACAATAAAAAAAAAATTTTTTTAAATAATTGTTTTAAAACAGGCCACTATGGTTGCGGCTCTTTCGTATTTTAAAATCTGTCAGGCAGTGAGGGAATTTTAAACACAGAACACTTCAGAGGTTCTTGCGAGGCTTGTAGCCACTACTTAGTTTAATGTGCCAGAGGTTAGGAATGATTGCTTTAATATGGTTCCTTCTCAGATCAGATTGTCAAGTCCAAATCAGCCCATGCACCTGGCCCGAGTCAATTACGCAGTGCTGTCACCTCTGCTAGAGTTCAGAGAGAGCAGTTTTTCAACACAGATGATGAATCTGAACTTTTTTCTCCCACGATATCCCCTGATGGCTCTTTCATTTTCATTCTACCCTCCTTTGAAATCTACTCATGCACACCTATCTCTCTACCCAAAAAAAGTACATATAGCCATATTTCTACACTTCTCAGCAACATCTGTTCTGTTTTTAACCTTTTGAAGCAACTGTTACATAAATGTGTTTAAACTTTTCATACTTTGTTAAAAAAAATGATTTTATGAAAGGAATAGTAGAAAAGCACCAGTGCTTTAAACAACAACATAGAAGACTGCAGTAGTTCAGAAAAAAAGGGGGTCATATATGGTTGAGCTTTCACCGTGGGCTAAAACTCCACTCTCTGTCCAAGGTGAACAAGAGGCAATGGCCCTCCACCTTGCCTGCCCCGTAGAATGGTCTAGAGAGATTTGAAAGATCTTGATGCCAGAGCACTCCCCAGACCAATACCATCAGAAATTGTGGGGATGGAACAAAGATCTCCAGGTGATTTCAGTGTGCAGCAAAGAGCAGGAACCACGTAACTAGAGGAATGATTGATTTAGCAAAGTGCATCTGCTAAAGTTAGGTTAAGGTGTAGAGAGGAAACGCATCTACCCAATTGTTTCAACTGATGAGGCTTAAATGCAGGATTGCTTAGGAAGCAAGCAAACATGGGCTGGTGGGGCTGCCAGAGATTCAAGCAGAAGGGAGCTTCGGTCAGCCCGAGGCCTGAGTGGATAGTGCAGCGGGAGCCCAGGGAGAGCCGTGTCCCCTGGGAGCTGCAGGCCTAGAGGGACAAAGCCTGCGAGAGACCCGCAGCAGGGGGAGGTGGGGAAGCAGACCCCTCCCTTCCCTCCGACCTCCTGCCAGTGGCCCCCAGTGGCCCACGGAGCCCGGCTAGGGAGGGAGGGCGGTGCAGACCCAAGCGTCAGTGTCCGGTGGAACCGGGGGCCCAGATGGGAGGGAGGGGGACAGGGCTAGGGGAGCAGAGTGGGCACAGCCGCCGGCTCTCTGTGCCAACCCCAAGAGCAGAGCCCACGGCCCAGCCCTGAATGTGGTTTCCACACGTAATTTTATAGAACGATGTACAAAATATAAAAACTTGTAAAAATGTGAAATAACTTCTTCATTTAAAGAATCCTCTTCGTAAAAGCTGATCACATTTCATGAAATTGCCATTTCCCAGAATCTCCAAGGTGTGTGGCTGTGATGATTTAAACTCAAGCCTTCGGTCACCATTCATTCAGAAATACTTCTTGAGGATAAAATGCAAGACGCCATAATGCACTAGACACAGAAATGAAAGACAGTTCCTATTAAAGATTTATGGGTCTAGTGGAAAATGCAGATGAGTTACAGAAATGTAACAGACTTTATTATTTTTTTGTCAGCCCAGAGCAATGTACTCATTTTGGGGATACTCCCCTGGCCCCAATTCCACGTGGTTCTGACAGGTGGAAAGTCCCTGCACCTGCCCGGGTTGGACCAAGCAGGGTCCTTCTTCCCTCGGCCCCCGCCGAGTTCCCTGGGGATGTGGGCAGAGCCCGCCTGCTCTCCTACTGCCCGGGCTCTGGGAAGGGGCGTCCAGAGCCGCGGCTCTGTGGGTGCAGCTTCATGGGGCCATCTCAGGAGAAGGGAGACCCGAGAAGGAGGACACGGGAAGGAGAGGGGGTACCTGCTGAGGTGTGAGCACCTGCCACTGAGGCCAGCCCACCCCTGCCACGTCTGCCGCTTGGTCACAAGAGCGGATGCATCTGCCCTTGGACGGACGCAGGCTGGGCTGGATGCTGCCGCTTGGCCTCAGTAGAGTCTGCTAAGGAATTTTCAGGACTCTAAAGAGAGGTAAGAAAGCGATATGTGCAGGGCATTTAGGTGGCATCCGGGAAGGCTCTGGAACGAGGTAAGGTCCAGCGCTGAAGCAGTGCTATTGTCAAAAGCAAGTCTCAAACTAAACGCCCCCAGGGGCCAGGCTGGTGAGCTGCCTGGGGGGAGAGGACCAGGTAAGTCCACAGATGGTGAGGACTGCGGAGAAAGGAGACCACCTGCCCTGTCTGCAGGGGCGGCTGCCTGTACTTGCCCTGCTAGAAAACATCCATCATGGTGTTTCAGGAAAAGCTGGAAATATGTCTATGAGTTTGCATACGGAAAAGCCCCTCTGCACAGCGCACGGTGCTACAGATTTTGACAAATGCATGGAGTCCTGTGCTCATCACCAGTCATGACACAGAGAAGGGACATCACTCCCAGAGCCCTCGTGCTGCCCTGGACACAGCCCCCAGCCCCGGCCACGGCAGACCTGGTTTCTTTCTGTACAACTTTGACTTTTCTATGTCATATAAATGGAATTACACAGTATGTAGCCCTCTGCATCAGGCTTTTTCATTTGGCAAAATGAAGTTGAAATTCACTTTTGTTGTGTAATATATAATAATTTGCTCCTTTTTTGTTGGTAAGTATGGCTGTACCATAGTGTGTTTTTTTAAATCAACTCATGGTGGGTTCCACTTTTTAGTGGTTATGAATAAAGCTGCTATAAGCATTCACACACAGGTTTTCTCTTGAGCCCAAGTTTTCATTTCTTTCAGGTAAATACCTAGGATTTCTAGGTCAGGCATATGTTTAACTTCATCAGAAACTGCCAAGCCATCTGTGCCAGTTTGAAGCTATGATGTACCCCAGAAAAGCCGTGTCCTTCAGTCCTCATTCAGTACCGCGGGGTGGAAGCTTTTTGATTGTTTCCATGGAGATGGGACCCACCCAGCCGTGGGCGGTAACTTTTGGTTAGATGGTTTCCATGGAGGTGTGTCTCCACCCATTCAAGGTGGGTGTGCTGCCTCCCGAGGCTCACTGCAGCCACCGACGGATGTGTCCCCATTGCGATGTGCTCCCAGTCCACGTCCCTGGGGGTGAGCCCTGGGAAACAGGACCTCTGAAGGGGTGGACGGAGGTGGGCCCGGCTGAGTGAGGTGTGCCTTACGGTGGGTGTCAGGGGGCCTTTACACGCAGAAGCCAGGCATCGGGGAGAACCAGGAGAGAAGGGAGAGGACCTCACCACGTGGCCAGAAGGCCAAGGAAGCCCAAGGATGGCCCGCAGCCAGCACGGGATGCCAGGGAGAAAGCGAACCTTGCCGGGACCCAGATGTTGGACTGCTGGCCGCTGACCCCGCGAGCCCGTAAATGCCATCATGTGGCATCTGTGACAGCAACTCAGGCACAGCCGAGACACTCACCAGGCCTTCTTGTGAGCTCCCCCACCCCCGAACCCGGGGGCCACCACACCCTCACCAGCCCACACTAGCCTCTCCCTGCCCAGCTACTCTTGCTGAATTCTTCTTTTTGGTGTCCAGCTACTGCGATCCCAGGTAAGCAAATATGCCTCATCCCCCGCAGGCAAGAGCTCCTTCAGACTGGGCTCCAGCTGGTTGCCCTGGGACTACAGCTCTCTGACGGTCATAAAACACTGTGAACGCGCAGTTTGCCCAGCTTGTTGTTGCAAAGGTGGAATTATGCCCTCTCCTGCTCCCTCCAGCTTTCTCTGTCCAAGTAGAAACCAGAAGTCAGAAATAAGGTTTTAATTTGAAGTCTTCTTTCTTATAACAGTTTCCAGCTCATTGAAATTTGTAAAGACATTTAAGTCAGAATGCCCTTTGGCTGTGCCAGCGCCCTGGCTGCCCATTTTGTGACCTCTATTACGTACAAGTTTGGGCCACTTTGGGCCCTGGCAATTCTCCAGTCCCATTTATCCAAACAGAGGCATAAGTCTTGCATCAGAAGTCTTTTCTTATTTTTTTAACTGTTCTAATTAATTGGTGGATGTAATTAATCAATTAGCTAAATTTATTAAGTTAGATTTATTGTATCATGTTTACATTATTATAAATATTTAAAATTATTTTTATAGTAACTATAAACCCCCTAAAATAGTTTGGGTAACACTTAGGAATATATAGGATCTATATAATAAAAACCCATAAAACTCACCAAGGGATATAAAACAAGTCAAGAAAATGAAGAGGCATTGTATTCTTATACAGGAAGATCCAATCTTGCCATTTATTCCTAAATTGACTATAAATTTAATACAAATAAAATTCCAATAATATCTTCATGTATAAGTAACTAGCCAAAAAAATTTTAAAACTTAGAGAAAATATCAAGGTTAACTAGGCAAAGCTTGATACAAAAGACAAGTATTTAGGAGAAATTTCCCCTTACAAATACTGAAATGTGTTATAAAGTCACTACAGGTGCAGGGAAAGATAGACAGATTAATGGAACAAAATTAAGCTCCATAAATAAACTCAAATATTTGTGGGAATTTGGTATATGAGAAAGGTGCCGTTGCAAATGGCATTGCAAGGGAAGAAATGGCTTATTGAATAAATGTTATTGAAAAACCACTCATTGAGGGGAAAAAAAAAATAAAGATGTATCTGCACGTTGCTCCTTTGATAAAAATAAATTCCAGGTGGATGGAATAAATAAATGTAAAATGTCAAAAAGGAAATCATCTAAGTACTCAAAGAATATTTTTAATTTCTTGGTAGGGAAGTATGTTACAAGAACCAAAAATTCAAATAAAGAGACTACTAAACTTGTCCACCTAAAAAGTATAGCCTTAATGGGGCCAAAACTAACAGACCCCAAACAACGTCCATCTCCTGAAAAAATCCTACAGTAAAAATGTCTGAAAGACAAAGAACTGGAAAAGCATTTGCATTGCATATAACCAGGCATTATTTTATTAAAAGATTAGATCATTAAATCCAGCTTAATTATTTGAAAATATTATATTCAAGTTATTATTATATTCTGATTATACACGAATAAGAAATTAGCAAACATCTCGATGGGAATATGGGCAAAGCTTTGCCCTCCTGGCAAGGGTGGGGCAGGGTGCTGTCCTGTCCCATAGAGTGTGCTCAGTACATTTCTTTCAGGGGAGAGTTCAGCAGTGTGTCTGAATTCCACGCTTATGAGTCTACTCTAATGGGGTCTTTGCACAAAGGGGAAGAGTGGCATGCTCACTTTTAAAATCAAAGCACTATTTAAAACAGCGGAGAAACATCATGACCTCCAAGGTCCACCAATAGGGCATTGCTCGATAAATGTAAGTAGGAAGCGATGCATGCATTTGTTGTCTCTATTTGCTGATACAGAAGGATAGTCTAGACAACATGCTAAGTGAAAAAATGAGGTTCCTAAATGGCGTGATTCCATTTACATACAGTTGTACAGCTTGCTGGCCCCCTCCACTCGCTGGCAGGGTGAGAGCTGCAAGGCGTGTCCCCCACAGAAGCTTTGGACAGCCAGCTCCAAGCCGTGGAAACATCTTTCTCGGCACTGCAGAAAATAGTTCAAGGCCTGCAGGAACAGGGCGAGCAGGGAATCAGGATAAAGGTAGCTTAAAAGCAGAAGGGGAATGGGTGCAAGGGCAGTTCAGTGGTGGAATTCTCACCTGCCATGTGAGAGACGCGCCTGTGCACCGCCCCACGCCAAAAGTCAACCAGTGGTGCTGCAAAAATGGGATACTCATGTGGAAAAAGAATGAAATATGACCCCCCCACCATACAGTGTACAAAAAAGAGCCGTGGGGGCTCGCGGCGCCCTGGCTGCTCGGCCCCTCGGGGCTCTGGCGGAGCTGGCCCTGCTCCCAGCAAGCTTCTGCCCCCGTTGGCTTCAGGGAAGGTGTCTATGGAGGACACTGTCCTGGCGGGAGCTGGGCAAGGAGGGAGCCTCTCGCCGGCATCTGGGGAAAGGGCTTCTGGGCCCCGGGAACCAGTGTAAAGGCTGCCTGTCCTAAGGGGAGGTCAGCGAGGCCCCGAGAAGCAGGGGCAGGCGGAAGGGCAGCAGGCAAGGCAGCGGGGAGGCCGGGGCACAGCGTGCAGAGCCTCGGGCCGCAGCGGGGCCCTGAGCCTCATTTTGAATCGGACGGGAGCATGGCAGGGTTTGGGGTAGAGGACCAGCGTGTTCCTACTGCTGTCCACAAAGCGCCCTCGCCCCCTAGACTGTGCTGTGCGGAGCAAAGCCGGGACCCGGAGACCAAGTAGGAAGGGCAGGTGGGGCGCCCCCATGGCTGGCGCCAGCGGGTGGAGACGGGGGAGGTGAGGAGAGGTTGGGTGCTGGAGGGACCCCAAAGGCAGAGCCCTCCGGTCTAGCTATGGCAGACCGAAGGTGCGGGCAGAGAAAGAGGAGGCGGAGGTGACGCCCAAGTTTCTGCCCCAAGCCCTTGGAAGAGTGGAGTCGCCATTTAAGGTGGAGAAGGGGAGGGATGGGCAGGAGGGGCAACCAGAGGTTCAGTTTTGGGTGTGGGATGCCGCCCAGCTGCAGGCTGTGATGACTGGCCATCGCGCCCCGGATGGACCGGACGTCAGTGCTTTTGTTTAGTGTCCAAGCTGTCCTTGGTCCCCTGGCATTGCCTCCCCAACTCCACACGGGCACCGATTACCTCCAGCTGTGCGGGGATGACCCAGGACCTCCTCTCGGACCCTTGGTCACTGCCCGGTGCCGGTCCGTCCAGGTGGCACTGGGTGGCGAGTCTGCCCATCGCCACCGTGAGCTGCAAAGGGAGGACAGCAGGTCAGGGACACCCGGCAGCAGGCGACACGAAGTCATCTTCATTCCTTGCCTTTTTTTATTTTTTATTTTTTTGCTCCTCACAGAATTCTCTAGAATTCTGTTAGCTTGGGGTACAAGCAGAGAGCTGTTTCTTGTAAGAAAAAAAGAAAAAGAAAGAGAAAGGGCATTGTAAGGTAATCTTTGAGGTTGTCAAGGAAGCAGGCCCTCGCCGGGGGCGGGGGGAGCGCGAGTCTATGCTGTCCGTCACGGGGCCTGGCCACGCCCCCGGCCCGGCCCAGCCAATGGCGAGCCGCAGGGCGCCCGCGCGGGCGGTGGGCCCACCCGCCGTTGCTATGGCATCTTGTCCTGGGAATCAGAGCTCTGCCTTGATAACTTAATTGCACTTAAAGAAAAACACCTTGAAGCTGAGTAAGTCCCAAGGCCGTCATGAGGGCTTTTGATTACTGTAAGATTAAAGCTCTTTCCGAAGCTCTGATTGGCTAAGAGGGCACTGCGGGGGAGCTCGGACTCCCCAGCCTTTGCCTTCAAATCCGGCTCAGCTCGCTATGCAGCAGGCGTCATTTCAAAGAACGTTTTGACTTCTGGCTTCTTTCTTTCTACTTAAGTTTCGTTCTGATTTTCTAGTTGCCTTGTCCGTTAGCTGGCTATGTTTTCCTCTCATTTTGCTCTAATTTGAATCTCCTTTTCCATTTGGCAGAAAGGAAGCCCTAGAATATTTCCAACTCAGTCCTTCACCCATCCTTCCTTCTGGCCACGGCCGACGAAATGACACGATTAAAAGTGACCCCTTCCTTCTGAAACCACTGAGATAAAACATGCTTTTGGCGTTGCAGAAGAACGTGGGTTTTAGTCTCACCAATTAAACGTGGTGTTGGGAGTTCTCCAAAGTTGGTTAATTGAAAGATTCCCAGGTATAATTAAAAACGAATATACTGTCCATCCTCCTGGTTTGGGATTTTGCCCCTCATTCGTCACAGACGCATGGAGATGGAAGAGGAACTTGGATTTCTCCTTTTCCAAAGCCGACAGACCTTTCCCCAAAGCCATCCAATGGATTTCTTCGCACATCTGGGTGGCCAGTCACGCTGCTTGCAGGTGGCCAAACTGAAGCAGTGGCTGCCGCTGGCTTAGACCTGGGATCGCCCTGGGAAGACCACCCAGCACCTACCCAAGGGAGGAGCTGGGCAGAGGCCAGGGTCTCCCCTCCACAGCCTCCCGGTTCTCGTCCTGTCTCCGAGCTGCTGCTTTATAGTCACCTTTGCTTGCTTCTAATCCCCTGCCTGTCCTCTGAACACTGGAATTCCTCAGAGCTTCTTTACGCCTCTTTGCTCCTGTATGTGGACTCTGCTTAGGAAATTTCATCCAGCACTGTGGTTTTAAATGCCATCTAGATCCGGGCAGCCTTCCAAATTGATGTCTTCAGCCCAGACTTCTCCTCTGAGCTCTGGAGTTGGACCTCTAAGTGCCCACCTGACACCTCTCCTTCATGCCCCAGAGGCATCTCCAATGTGACTCACCCAAAACAGAGCATTCTATTTCCCCAAACCAGCTCCTCCCCAGACTTTCAAATCTTCATGAATGACACCTCCATCTGCTCAGTCATTCTACAGAGAGGCCTGGGAGTCGATCTTGAGTCTTCCCTTCCCTAACCACCCATCACAACCACTTGCCTTTTGTTCAACGCGACATTTAATATGTCACTCCCAGGGACCCAGGCCATTGTAGGTGCTCACTTAACATTTGTTGAAAATTAACTAATGTACTCATATAACACATACCCGGACTGAGGGATGGAAATGTGGAGACTAGAAAGATCTTGAGGGTTATAATGTGAGGCATTCCCAGAAGGATATTCATCTGGGATGGATTGAAGGAGAGGGTTACAGTGCTTCTGAGCAGTCTGGCACCACACTTCCGCTCTAAATCAAACACAATCCCACCTATCTTTCAACAGGGCATCCAGAAGCACTAAAGAAGGGGTAAAAGGGAATTTTAAAATTGACTTGGAGCTTTTCCCGGTTGCAATGGTCTCAGGGGCAAGGCCGCATGCGATGGGACAGTGCACACTGCGGGCAACAGGGGTTGAAATTGTAGTGTGTGATCTGGATTTTTCTCTCCGTATAGCTTGTGATCACAAGCGATAAAACTGAAATGGAGGGTCACGAAATGTCCTAATTATCTCATTGTCAGTGAGACTGACTACTGTGATGTTGAAAAGATAGAAGCTTATATCAGTCAGCTGCTGCTGCGTAACAGGCACCTAGAAAACCTTGGTGGCTAGAAAAGCATTTATTTCACATGTATCTGCGGTTGGCTGGAGTGGCTGATTGAGGACAGCTGTGGCTGGGTGGTTCTTCAAGGTGCAGATCTGGCTGTGTTGGACTGGTCACCTCTGTTACCTGTGCATTCACCTGGGGCCCTGGCTGAAGGGGCAGCAGCTACCCAAGGAAAGCTCTCCTCATTGTGGTGACATTAGCACAAGAAGACAAGTGCAACTACTTGAAACCCCTTAAAGGGCACACTCGGAACAGGCACGCTGCCATTCTGCCAATCAATCAAGGCAGATGACATGGCCAAGCTCGAAGTCAAGGGCAGCACACAATGCCCTTTGTGGGAGCGTCTACAGAGCCACACAACAACAGAACTGGGCACAGGGAGGGGCGATGAGTTGGGGCAGCTCTTCAGTCAGCCCAAGGACATGCCATGCATCACAGACGACAGAAGAGAAAGTCGGGGGCCCTTTCGTTCCGGTTGACCTGACTGAGTCTGGGCTGAGGCTGCAGCTCCTTCTGTTCCTGTCTGCTTTCCACTCTCATGCAAACCACACCTTATGTTCCCTCTGGAACACACCACCAACCTCCACACAGGCTCCTTCCCTCCCCAGCACCGTGCATTTCTTATTTATTCGGTGATGCTCTGGCTCCTTCCGGGCTGGGGCCCTGGATGCGACTCTTCCAGCATGGTTGTTCTGGGAAATATTTTGTTTCGCATCTGCTGACGCCATTTGCTGTCTCTAAAATAAAAACAGGAGAGAGAGAGAGAGAGAGAGAGAGAGAGAGAGAGAGAGAGAGAGAGAGAGAGAGAGAGAGCGGCTCATACTTGATGACTGTAAAGGATAATGAGTAATTTATTCAGAGCTATATACAAATCAGACTGTCGTCTCCCAGACAGAATCAATAATATAATTTTAAGCCCACACACATTTACAAACGCTAACACGCCGGTGCAGCTGGGTTGCCATGGGCAACGGGGCATGCCAGCCCGTGATGAGAAACAGGCGGACGTCTCGAGGCCTGTGGGCGCCTTCTGCAGAGGGAAGTCACGGGGCCGCGCAGCGAGGCTGGCTCTGATCCGCCCGCCGCACAAATGCACCTGGTGAAGGTTTGGGTTAGTTCTTATCTGAACTGCTCAGCTTTATTTCAGCTCTGCTACTTGCACAGCCACACTTCTGCATCCCTTCCACACTGCTGTGCTGATGCAGGCTGGGGGGCTGGGGGGGAGCTGGGGGGCTTCAGCAGGTCATGCAAGCCAGGAGGCAGTCGCCCGACAGCTGCCGGGTTCCAAGGCTCCAGCCTTGCGATGCAGGCTGCTGGGCAACGCAGAGTGGGCCCAGGGGGCATAACAGGTGCTGGGAGCCAGAGTACGTCCGCCGGGAGAATGAGAGCCCTGAGCAGGAAGCAAGAAGACAGCGCGTCTAAGGCTGAGCTGGGAGCTGCTGCCTGCAGCCAGGGGTGGGAGGCCACGGTTAAGAGCATGTCGGGAAGGGGCCACACAGGAATTGTGTTACTATCAAACTAAGATCATTGTCAAAGCAGCCCAGATTATGGGGTGCTTTATGGAGAGAGCATCAGGGAAGCCATTATGGGGAAGCCACCTGTGCTTATGAGAATCATGGAAGCAATTAAAAACAGAAGTGATTATTTCGATACCAGGAGCTGCCCCACCCTCCCTGCACGTAGTCTTGGTGGGACACGAAGAAGAGGGGACTGATGAGAGAGGTCGGGGTGAGGACCTCCGCCCGCCACCGAGCCTGCCCCCGGGGCTGCTCACCCCACGCCCTCCTGCCCGTGGGAGGGGCTGCAGGGGGCACTCAGGTGAGAAGGGGCGCTGCCTGTTCCTAGGCCGGCCGAGACAGCATGCCTGGGCAGGAGGCCACCTTGTCCCACCATGTTGTTTCACAGACGAGGACATGAAAATTGGAACAGTAAATGATTTGCGCAAAGATGGCAGATGGCGCAGTGGGTGCGGGGTGGACTGTGCTTCAGGGAGGAGCCCCCTGGGTCGGAGCCCAGGAAAGGGATGAGGAGAGGAAAGTAGATCCAGGATTATGAAGGATCGAGGACACTCTTATGCAACCTCCAGCCAGATATTGCAAATGCCACGGTGTGCCAAGCCCCACCCAACAGTATTCCTGAAAGCCCTAAAGAACACCCAGGGCTCCATCTGAGGCTTCATGTAAGTGGCATTCACTAAGTTTATTTCTCAGGACCTTAAAACCTCCAGACTGTGCCTGTGCCAGAGGAGCCCTGAGACCCAGAGGCACCGACCTCCCCGACAGCATCAACCGGGAGCATCCCCGACCCCGTAACGTCGACACCACTTTTCAACATGAAGGAGTCAGGCGGTCACTGCCCAGATACCCCTGGAGACTAGGAGAATGAGCAGATGGGGGGGGGGCTGTAACAGAGAAGATAGGGCCTACCAACCGATTGTGACTTCTGAGTCATTGCATTGATAGTTCTTGTTAGTCTCCAGAGTATTAGAACAACCAGAAGGAAACGCCTGAAGTCGTGGAACTGTAGCCCCTACCATACAATGAAATTTGCTCTATAACTATTTGTTAAACTGTACTTTGAAATTTATAATTTTTCTACATATATTATATTTCATAATTAAAAACATTAAAAAAAAAAAGAACTGAAGAAGAGGGAGGAGGAGAAGGAGGAGAATCAGGGATTGAGAAACAAAAGCCAGGCAGACACAGAAACCTGCCAGCTCCGGGCTTGGCATGGCGGGGTCCAGGCTCGCCCCCTGCCCTGAATTCCTTGGTTCCCCAGCTCTTCCCCAAGCTCTGATCCTTTGGGTGCTGCCCTGGGTGCAGTGGCCCCTGAAATGCTGACCTCGGCCATCATCATTCGATGCTTGACGCCTTGTGCACAGGGCTTCCCCACTGTGAGTGGGCACCGGACACCCCGCTGAGCCTTGGCCCCAAGGCCCCCTCTCTAAGGAGGCGCCCTCCACCATCTCTGCTGGAGCAGTGTCTCCCCTGCCCCCCTCCCGGGCTCCTGATGTCTATGCCCAGGGGCCTGGCAGGCGCCTCTACCTGGATATGTGAGGAGCTCCACTTCAGCACCCCCCAGTGGAGTGAAGTATCTTAAGCTGTGTGTTGTTTTTCTTTGCCCCGTGTTTTTCCGCTAGACTCTCCTGTCTACGTCTCGCAGACCCTGGAGCCCTCCTTCCTCTCGCCCGACCTCCGCAGTCCTGGCAGCTCGTTCCTCGTGCACCCATCCACCGTCTGCCTCCCCACCACCCCGACTCGGGTCAGGCCCTTTGCAGTTCCTGAAGCTGGGGCTCCCTGCTTCAATCTCTGCCTCTTCCAATCTCTCCTTCGAGCTCGGAGAGAACAGTCTTTCCAAGTCATCTCGCTGAGAGGCTTCTCATTCTCATAAGGATAAAATCTGACGCCCTTATGAGGTCACACGCAGTCCTTCAGGATCAGAGCCCACTGGCAGTTTGCCCGTATCACTCTCCTCTCCCCTGCTCACCTCCCTACCCACAGCTCCAAGGAGGCAGCTCCTTCTTGCTTCTGCACTGTTCGCTTGCTGCGTCTCTTACCGGAAGGCGCTGCCCCCTTGTCTTCCCGGAAGGCTAATGCTTATCCTTCCCAGAGGCCTCTCCACTGGGACGAGCCCTCTCCTCTGGCCTCTCCAGCCAGGGGTAAGTGCCTCCTCTGGGCTCTGCTAGGGCCCCGCGGACGCATCTGCAATGTGGCACTGACCGCTCTGTTAGGATTCCTGGCTCCCCAGTCTATCCTCTATGGGATCATGAACGGCAGGAGAACAAGGACCATATTTTATGTCTTCGCATCTGGGCATCTGGCACAGAGTATGCGCTGAATGAATGGGGATGAAGTAGAGAATGAATGAAGGGACGGGTGAAGCGTTTCTGCCACCAGGTACACCCCATCCTGAAGGCTCCTGGCCCGACTCGCATGTCTCCCTCCCGCTTCAGGGTTGAGAGGACAGACTCTGCTGAGCTGGAGAATAGCTGGAGTGACAGTCATTGTTTTTAACCAAATGGGCCCGAGGGATTCCTTAGCCACTGTCTCAGGTGATGGACCAGGCTCAAGGGCTGCGCAAACGAGGGTCTCCCCACCTGGGGCCTACCGCGCTCTCCCTGCAAACCCTCTGCCTGCTGCAAATGAGTGGCCAAATTCTTTTCTCTTAGTATTTTTTTCTGGTTACAAAATAAGTGTACATTTTAGAAAAGTACAAGTCGATCATATGAGTTCATTACAGAAAATACACAATCAAGAGAAAAACCAAATGAAGAAAATAGGAACGCCCTGTGGACCCCCCACGGGAGAAAACTAGTTCCTTCAATTGACCTTTTGGGGTACAAGGAACAGAAACCTTCTCAAGGTGCTCAAGCCAAGGGGCTCTGGGTGGGGACCCGCCTGGAGCAACAGGGGACCTTAAAGAAACCCAGACCAGGAAGCTGTCTCAGGGCCTGGCCTGATGAGGCTGGTGTGGGGTGGCTTTGGAGTCAAGGAATGTCCAAGCACACAGGCGATAAGAGCTCAAAATCTATACCCTCTGCCTCCACTGCTCACATAACTCAGCTTGCTCCTGCCTCTATATATATATATTTTTTTTGCATGGGCAGGCACCAGGAATCGAACCCGGGTCTCCAGCATGGCAGGCGAGAACTCTGCCTGCTGAGCCACCGTGGCCCGCCCCTGCCTCTATTTTTGAACGCTCTGCAGAGTTCCTAGTTAAACACTGAGAGAGAGAGAGACTTCCATTGGCCCAGCTTCTCCATAGCCATCAGGTTGATGGGCAAGAGTCAGCTGTGGGCAAGAGGGTCCAGGACACTGATTCTGCCTCCTGCAGGATGGGAAGAGGCAGCGCTGGCGCTAATCATAATGAGTGCCAGCATGCATGGAGCACCTACTGTGTACACCGCCCCAAGCCCTCAACACACATGCGATGCCGACTTCCCGTTTGACCCTGTGAAGTGGACACCCTGATTCTCACTGCCGTGGAGCTCCTCACACACGCTCCTGCCCTAGGAAACACGGTGAAGGCCACTCCTCTCCCTCCCTGGCCCTGCAAGGCTGCCAGCTCCTCTCCCCTACCCCTCTCTTTGGCCCCCTTTCCTGCAGAGGTCCAGTCCTCCCATTTTATTGCTCAAAGCACTTCATTTAACCTCCCCATGTGGCACTGTCCCCGCTGCTTCTCCCCCTGCCCCACATTCGTTCCCTTCTCCACGCAGGTAGACTTGGTCCTGCCCCCCACCAACCTTCAGGTCACCCCAGAAAAGCCTGATGTGGCAGTTTGTTGCGTAGGACATACCCTTCCTGAGAGGGGTTGTCCCTACATTTTTCTTTTGGCACAAGTAAAGAAAATTTCAGGGCCCCAAAAGTAAGAAACTTGTCCAATAGAGACTGTGATCTATTCCTACCTGCACTGCCAAGGTCCGCTCAGGTATTGCCCACCTGAGAGGGCACTCTAAGTCACTCCATAATCCTGACCCTGAAAGGGGCAGACAGACCAACGTTTTCCCTACAGCCTAAAGCTGGGCCCTGAAGGGGTTAGCTGGTCTACCTTTTCTTGTGCCTTTCCCTAGATCCAAATTTATGGACTTAAGAAGAGAAATGCAATGACAAATTTTCTTGCCTTATTTGGCAATCAACGGAACCAGTTTCTCCCTGATCTCTGTATCTCAAACAGATCTTGCAAAGCAAGATTTTTATACCAAGGACATTTAAGCAAAGGACTTGCAGGTGTTCCTCTCTCTGAATACAGTAAAAAAGGTACAGTCCTTAGGAACAAAAAATCTAAAATCCATGCCACGTTTGTTTCCTTAAGAAGGACACACTTACATGGAAGAGCCAGCAATCTCAGGCACCTTTAGGTATTTTCCTGAGTAGCCTCCTCAACACTGTTGTAAAATTAATAGCAATTAGGATTGTTGCTTAAATTACCTGCCATTTATATCTAATTACCATGTACTACCATAAAAGTGATCATGAAATCTGCATCCAATTCACTTTTTGTAGGCTTTATTTAATTACAATCCTTCCTTTCCATGGATTGTCCTAATAGTTTATGCTTGCATATGTTGTCTTTCAGAGCTGAAGATATGTTAAGAAACTGGTGGTTCTGGCATTGGTTTGGGGCTCTTTCTCTATTCTGTATTTTTTCTTACAGCAGGACGGGAAGGGCCCAGCTTGGTATCTTCTACCGTGGCCAAGCAGGATATGATCTTGCTCCCAAAGACCCCAAAGTCCTTGGTTTCTTTGGTGGCACCTGTGGAAAGGTGAGTGTCTTGGCTGCCCTGAATGGAGTGGCATCTGGGGTCAGGGGACACTGGGGCCGGTGAGACCCATCTCCTTACCAAGCCCCTAGGGCACCGTGTCTCAGCTGGCGTCTAGCAGCCTGGGCACAGCGGTGACCCTGGGAGGTCTGGGGGTGCTGCAATGCCCCCCTGGCTGCTGGGGCCTGCCTGGCGCAGTGGTTAGAGGCGCTCGGTGGCAA
>PVIY010022972.1:0-32362 GCA_004026745.1 Myrmecophaga tridactyla | reverse complement strand
AAAATGTGATTAGGATTAAAACATGGCTTTTCTAGGGTGCATATATTCTTTCAAACCAACACACTCCACCCTCTGGACCCTAAAAAAAGACATGTTTTCCCATATACAAAATACATTAATTCCATCACAATATCAGAAATCCTTAAAACATTTCAGTTGCAATACAAATGAAATGCAAAGTTAGAAACAGTACAAATTTCTATCAAAGTTAGTTACAGGAAAGTCTGTTCTAAGGAAAAAATTATCCTCTGGCTCTGGACCTGTAAAAATTCAAAACAAGTTATTTGCTGCCAACATACAAAGGAGGAACAGTCATAGGATACATATACACATTTCCATAGGGAGGAAGGAACACAGGGGTCCCCAGACCCAGACAGTTTTGAAAACCTGCAGGACAAAGTCCGTTAGATTGTGGTGGTGAATGCATAAGTATGTAATTATACCACTGATGGTACATTTAGGATGGCTTGTATGGTGTGTGAATAAAAGTGTTTAAAAACAAACAGAAAGATACACGTGTTGGGGACGATGTGGAAAGAGATATATACCTATTCACTATTGGTAAGAAAGTAGAACGGTACAGCACCTCTTGAGGTCAGTGTAGTTATTCCACAGAAGGCTAGGTATAGGGGCACCATATAATTCTGCAGCCTTCTTATTAGGTATATACTTGGAAAACATGGAAGCAGGGACATGAATAGACATTTGCACACTGGTGTTTATGATGGCATTATTCATGATTGCCAATGGATAGAGGTGGCCTAAGGGTACATCAACTGATGAACAGAAGGCTAAATTGTGGTGTATATGTACAATGGAATACTGAGCAGCTGCAGTTAGGAATGAGGTCATGAGGCATGCAACTAGGTGAATGAAACTCGAGGGCATTATGTTGAGTGAAATAAGCCAAATATGAAACTACAGATATTGCTTGGTCACACTAATATAAACTAACTATTACGATTCTGAGAATTGAATTTGAGAGCATAAGTCATCAGGTGATAGAAAGTGGGCAGAGATCGGGCAATTGACGATTAAGGAGTACAGTATGTTCAATCAGACTCATGGTAAACATCCCTGGATTGTAAACTTTTACAGCAGTCACATTTATTTCTGAGTTTTAACTGTTATTTCTAAATTCTGAGATACTGTGCTATTTGTGTAAAACCTGGTAGTTTCCTAGAACTTTAGGAATCTGGGTGACACCTAGAAATCAGATTTAGAGTTCTTCAGCCCTGAAAGTCAGCATTACTCCATACAGCAGCTGCTACAGAAGTTAAAAAAGAGATTAGACTTGAATTAGAGATATGAATGGTGTGGATCTGATTTGGACTAAGGTAAATCAGAATACACAATAGAGGATGATATTGTCTGTATTTTAAGAATTCAACTTCAGTTTGAGACCAAGGGAAGAGATGTATATTTTATCCAAAATTTTAATTTTATGTAGCCCATTATCTAGTTTAAGCTGTCCATTCAATTTACTTAAACGACCTAATTACATGGAACCTAGAAGAGTACATAAGACCTTGTTATTCTGTTCCAGTTAATGTAATACATACATTCTAGAGTATTTTGGGTAGAAAATAAAAATGTATCTGTAAGTCTTCTTTAGGGACTGGAGAAAACGTGGAACTTTTACACTTCCCTACCTGTGAAATTCCTGATATTCTCTCAAGCATTAAGGACTCCCATTTTAATAAGCCAAGTGCTCGATCTTGAGGCTTGCCTTTATGAAACCTATATCTGCAATGGTGAAAATAAACAGTCACCTCAGAGAACCTCTTTTATTGCTCAGATGTGGCCTCTCTCTCTAAACCAACTCTGCAAATAAACTCATTACCCTCCCCACTCTGTGGAACATAACTTCCAGGGGTATAAGTCTCCCTGGGAGGGCGGAACATGATTCTCAAGGATGAGCTGGACCCTGGAATTGTGGGATTGAGAATGCCTTCTTGACCAAAAGAGGGAAAATAAATGAAACAAAACAAGGGTTTCAGGGGCTAAAAGATTTCAAATAGAGTTGAGAGGTCATTTTGGAGATTATTCTTTTGCAAGCTTCAGCCAGCTATTGAAAATTGCCACAGTATGCCAAGCTCCAACCAACAGTATTCCTGAAAACCCTAATGAATACTCTTGGCTCTATCTAAGACTCTAAAAAAGTTTTGGTTAGTAAGTTTATTTTTTCAGAAACTTAAGGCCTCCAGATTGTTCCTATTCCAGATAAGCCCTGAAACCCAGAGGTACCTGTCTAACCAAGAACATCAATGAATTGCATTCCTCTACCCCAAAAGGTTGACACCCCTTTCCAGCATGAAGAAGTTAAAGTAAACATTGTCCAGATATCCCTGAAGATTGAGAGATTGATCAAGTGAGAGGGAGGAGGTGTAACTGAGAAATTAGGATTTAACAAATGATTATGGCTACTGACATTATATAGGTATTTCTTTTTAGTTTCTAGTTTATTAAAATAGCCAGAAGGAAGTACATGAAACTATTAAACTGCAATCCAGTAACCTTGATCTTGGGTAACGATGGTATAACTATAAAGCTTTTATGGTGTGACCATGTGTTTTTAAAAACCTTGTGACTGACACTCCCTTTATACTGTATAGGTAGATGAGTAATAAAATAAAGACACACATGAACAATATGAATAATAGGTTGGGAACATGGGGAAAATACCTCTACAGATAATAGTTATACTAGTATTAAAATAATATTTAATCAATTGTAATTAATGTTAAAAATAGAATTACAAAAAATATTATCAACAATTTTAACAATTTTTGCACACCAATGCAAGTGTTTGCTATGGGGTGGTATATAGAAAATGTGTATTTTATGCATGATTGGTCTGTAAACCACAATTTCTCTAATAAAATATTTTTAATTAAAAATATCTCAAGACTTATCTTGGGAGGACAATTTAGAAATTGTTGGATATGCCACCCAAACCCTTACACAAAATCTGCCTGCTCTACTGCTATACCAGTTCCAAACTTCCACCAGATCCCAGCGCTAACTCCTCTTATAGGCTGTCAGAACTTAAAATTTGTGCTTCCAATAGAAGGAAAACTGCTTACTTAATAATCCCTTTCCATGTTTTGACTTAATTCCCTATCAGAACTGTTCATTTGAGAGTGGAGGTGGGAAATTGGAACTTTATACATAAATTCCTCTCACCCATTCTGGGTCCCATATGGCCAGAGAACAAATGTACTCTGGCATTTTGCAGATAATTACAATGAAACAATAATAATAATAATTGTGCTTCTTATATTTGGGTCTATAATCACAAAGCTCACTATCAAACTTGTTTCTTAGAGACTAAAAGCCACCAGGTTATTCCTGCATCAACCAGAGCTACAAGAAAAACAGCCCATAAACCCAAGAGAGCCCAGACATACCTGAAACCATGGAAACACATGTCCCCCAGCCTCCTCCAGCTCCTGCAGTCAAAGAATACCTCCAGCGTGCAGCTAAAATCTTCCATTTCTTACATTTTTCTCAGTGCCCCTAACAGCAGGAAGCAGAACAGCTCTCATCCCTTGTCTCTCAAGATTGAGGAATGGGGCAAAAAAAGGGGGGTTGTACCTCACCCCGGGGTAACCCCCTCCCTGGCTAGCAATAGTTTACACTGAAAACACCATCTGCTAACCCACTTTTCAGAGAAACTCACCCCCTTCCTGGGTTGCAGAAGTTCCATTCCCTTTTCTTAGAACTCCTAAAGCATATTCATAAGAAGCTTACATAATCCATAGCTAGGTTTCTATTTATAACCTCCCCAGCTTCACCAGTTAAAACTAGTTCTAGCCAGCCCTAACAGAGGAGCATGTGCTGTAAAGAGCAGCCCAGACCTTTATTGCAGTATAGTAGTAAAAATCACACCCACTCATCACGCTAAGCTCCCATGTGATGTATGAACAAGCATGTTTTACTGGAGCAGATATGTCACTTAACCCTACCCCTAAGCCCACATCACTGCATCTTATCCTCTGACACTCCCTTAGACCAGTTCTCTTTCCAATCCGGATAAAAATACCCATCCTCTTCAACTTGGGGAAACTGATTTTAGGCTTATCTCCAATCTCCTTGCTGGTTGACTGTGCAATAAATTCTTTCTTTTCTTGAAATCCTAGTGTCTGAGTATTTTGGCTTTCGTGTGTATTAGGCCAAAGGGCCCCATTGGGTCTTAGCAGTTATGTAATCATTGCTAGGTGACCTACACAGAGATATGATGGCTCAAATTCTTCACCCTCTTGCTAATAGCCAGTTGGAATCAAGGGGGTGAGTAAATAATTAGCTTTACAGAGAAAGTCTTATTTCCAACATAGCTTTTTAATAAAACATTTAAGCATTTTATCAGCGATGCTAATTTTTTTCTCAGAAGGAAATTTAAAATTGCATCATAAAAAAAGTTTCTTGTACAAGTTTGGACTTTATCAAGCCTATCCAACTTTGGGCTTTTTAAAATTTCAGTTATTCCATCTTAATGATTGTTTTATGATTATGAAGGATGTTAAAACCAGGAAGAGCGAAGTGACAGATATAAGGGAAATTTCTACATTTTAACATTTTCACAACATTTTACACATTTGTGTAAATTTACAAATGTGTAAAATTTTAACATTTTCACAACTCCTCTGCAAGCCTAAAATTAGTTCAAGATTTAAAAAAAGTTTTAAAACAATTGTTTATCCAAATGTTTGTGAACAACTACACCATATCCTATATCAAGAGTAATTGATGAGTAAAGTCAAATAAAGAGCTTGAATACTTTCCACATGCATGGATGCACGATAAATGTTATATATTACTAATGCCAGGTATCTTAATTACAAGTTTCTGTGGTATATCATATTACTTTCCAATGTTTTAATTTTTTCTATTTTGACTTTTGATGTAAGAAACACGCAGTTTCCTTTTATGTTTTAAAATTACTTTGAAGGTAAAGTCTTCAGTTTAACACGTCGTATTATTAAATAAAACTCTATAAACACTATTAAAATGTATACATAAAATGGCCATAGCAACATATAAGCATAGATTTGTAAAAGTGTATAGCTCTTAACACCAGTTCTGATTTCTTACTTACTCACTGAAAAGCGTAAGGCCGATTAAAACAAGTACTCAGCATTTGGTTTTAAATAGAAGCCTGTGTTAGTTAGATTCAGTTGTCAACTTGGCCAGGTGAGCATACTTCGTTTTGTTGCTGCGGACATAAGCCAATGGTACGTGAACCTCATCTGTTGCTAATTACATCTACAGTCGGCTAGGAGGCGTGTCTGCTGCAATGAGTGACATTTGACTTAATTGGCTGGTGCTTAAATGAGAGAACACAATGTAGCACAGCCTAAGCAGCTTGGCATTCCTCATCTCAGCACTTGCAGCTCAGCCCAGGCCTTTGGAGATGAAGAATTCACCCCCGGGAAAGTTTGTTGGAACCCAGAGGCCTGGAGAGAAGGCCAGCAGAGATTGCCCTGTGCCTTCCCGCGTAAGAAAGAACCTCAATTGAAAGTTAGCTGCCTTTCCTCTGAAGAACCAACAAAATAAATCCCCTTTTACTAAAAGCCAATCCGTCTCTGGTGTGTTGCATCCCGGCAGCTAGCAAACTAGAGCAAAGCCCCTCTCCAGAACCAAAGTCAGTCACAACAGGCCGTGTTCTCTCAGAGTAACCCCCAAGTGGACATGTGAGTGGAGCACGAAGCTACCCACTGAAACCCGCATTTCTAATCTCACGGGCAGAGGAAAGACTGAATATTTATTTCACATAGTTTAGTGCTCAGTAAATGTTTGCTAAAGTGAACTGAATTTGATTTAAGTGATGTCTCAGTATTGTTTTCTCGTAATCCATTTTACTCAAGACAAATTTGTAGCTCCAGTTCCTTAGCCTCTAGATATTTCCTTCAGTTATGCCCTCACTTAGCATCATTTTATTTCTCCCTTAGATACCCTTTAAAGTCCTTCTATTGTTCACGATGTATATCTCTATGCTTTGTCATGCATGCTTTTAGTGTGTCGTAATTGCTGATTTTTCATTCCTTTGTTAATAATTTCCACATTCTGAGTCTCTGCTTTACAGCACCAATCAAACTTTACATTGTTTCAACTCTGCTATTTATGTCTGCTTTTGATATTCTAATTTTTTACATCAAAATTCAGAACATTGTGCCTCACATTCATGATTGATATTTTATTTATATTTACGTGGGAATGGACTTTTTTTTTCTAAAAATTCATGCATTTCCTGGCAGAGTTCTACTTATGGGTCAAGATTTTTCTTCATCTTTTTTTTTTTTGGCATGGGCAGGCACTGGGAATCGAACCCGCGTCTCCGGCGTGGCAGGCAAGAACTCTGCCACCGAGCCACATTGCACGGCCCTCTTCATCCTTTTTTAAATGTACTTTTTAAACACTGTAGGTGCTTTCACTGGGGTGCATAAACTGCTTTTGTTTCATTTTGCTAACACTGGCATATAATTATCTTGATAATCATCAGAAATTAGATGGAATAATGAATTTTGTACCAGATCCAATGATAAGCAATTAATATACAATATTTTATTAAAGCATCAAAATAACTCTATAATTTGGTGTCATACTCACTTTTCTGTTGATGCAGACTGAGGATGAGAAATTTTATGTAAATTTCCCAGGCTGGTCTTACTGTTAGCAAATGGAAGACCTTCGTTTTAAATCCAGATCCCTAACCCCAAAGCCTGAATTCTTACACCACTCATTCACGCAATTCAAATTATCATTCAATTAATAACTGACAGTGGATCCATTTTATTCAGGCAGTGATTGTACCTTTCAGTTGATCACTAAAAGGAAAAGCTATTTCATCGGGAGGACTGATCTGCCAAAGGTTGATAATATGGAATCTTAAGCCTTCAAAACTACTACCCCCCCCACCCCTCCCCCCGAACCCCCGCCCAGGGTTGAAGCCTGAGAGGAAGTATAAGGGCACAGTTGATTAAACATCCCTTCTGGAAATAAGTTTATGCATCACACCTATTTGGAACTTACTCTATATATTTTTTATCATCCTGACCTCCCATCCTTTGATAGCTAAACCTAAGTGGCATAAGAGAAAGTTGCAACTTGAGAATTTTAAAGCATGTAAGTGGTACTTAACCGAGCCACTTATATAGATGCTTCCAGAGAATTTGGTAAAGAGTCAGGCCATTGTCATTGGCCCTGGACTGAGCCTACTGACTGTGCTCTCCTCCCAGCCCAGAGACTCATGTGCAGGGTGAATTCCACAGTGTGCTTTCTCAGTCCTGCTTCAGTGCGCATTTGTAGGCTTTATCATAACAGATTATCTTCATTTGAGGAAAGGGTTTCCAAACAGTTCTTTATGTATTTGTCATTTAACTTTTCGGACACTTTCCTGTACATTTTCTTGAAAAATACACAGAGACAATCAAGAAGCAGGCAGTATCAGCTAACAGCTTCTGGAATTGCTGGCTTGCATTCATGGATGCAAGTATAATAGTTGGACTTCAAAGAACTGTTTGAAGCAAGCCATTTCTTATTATGTCAATAAATCTTTGCTTTTTCTTCCTGTTGCTTGGTTTCTTTGGTTTCAGATAAATATATTTCAGTTATCTACACACACATATACACATCAAAAGCATTAAAAGATAAGCAAAATGTAATGGTCTGATTTTTTAAAGTCAGAATGGAGGGGTCATATACAAACACTTTCAAAATTAGATGACTGTATATTAATAGCAGAAATTGCATTAACTTTGAAGAAATTTGACTTAATTAAATTTGAAGATTTATTCACAAATATCATCATCCTTTTAAATAATAAACGTTAAGGGACTCAAAACCCTATACCCATTGATTAGATATTCTCCTTATCGTTACACGTGAATTCTGTATTTCAAATAATGTGAAAAAAAATAGTTTGTTGTTCTTATGGTTGTTATTTTTCTAACAAACTGTTTCCCATTCTCTTCCACTCTGCATCCTTCTATTGTGTTGTTCCATTTTCCTGTCCCCAGAGATTTGACATAAACTGTCTTTGTTCTTCTCTCAACAGGGAACCTTCTGGGCTTTGTGCCTCCCACTGTCAGCCCAGGCAGCTTTCCCTCAAAACCTCTTTTTTCTTTGCCTGATAACCACACATTCTGCTGCTTTCCATTGCTCTGTGATGCACTAATCATTTTCTACTACTCAGGGTTTTTCCTTCATCCCAAGTCATCTCGTAAGGACACTCAGGCTCCCAGCTTCACTCTCCACCATGGCAGCTCAAGTTCATCCTCTCCATTTTCATGGCCCGATTTGTATTTCTTTCCATAAAATGCTTTAATTCCTTCCTTTTCCCTCATTTTTATGAGTCCATTTAAGCTCTATCTTGGGCATTAAACACTTGACTGGGAATGAAAATATTGACTTTCTTCTGCACTCCCAATCAATATAAAAGGATTAAGTACTTAATTATTTAATCTCCTGTATTGTTTATACTGAAATTTTAAAATTCCAGGCATTTCAACTATAGTCTCTGCTCCTACACAGCTTTCCATGAGGAAAGGTAAGTTACATGATGAGAATTCTCATGGTAAAGAGCTATGAGGAAGGTGTTTGCCTCCCTTCTGGACTCTGTCTTCACTCAGTTCCCTGTTGTGGTTTGCTTTTGCCACACCTACGAGGATCTGTCACTAAGTTTATAGAGAAATCACCCTTTAGAGACAGGACAAGTCAGCAATCAGCTAACGCAGCATTCCACCATGCCCAACAGATACTGAGTTATCAACAACAGACTTAACTAAAACTGAGCAATCATTTTTTTTCTCGTAAAACATTTTGAACTTTCCCCTAGTAAGACTCACCTTTGTCTTTGGAGAAGGAGCTTTCACAGAAATTGCTCTACTTTATGTATATGAATTGATAAACTATAATTTTCAGAAATGTAAAAGTATAACTCATAAAATATAAAATCAGTGCACCAGAAACAAAAGCAAATAAACAGATAGTCTTAATAAAAATTCAAAACTTTTGTATATTAAGGGACATTATCAAGAACGTGAAAAGACAATTATAGAATGGGAGAAATTATTTGTAAATAATTTAACTGATAAGGTTTTAGTGTCCAGAACACATAGAGAACTTCTACAATTCAACAACAAAAAGACAAAATGAATTTTAAAAAATGGGCAAAGAACTTTAATATACATTTCTGCAAAGAAGATATACAACTGGCCACAAAGAGTGTGAAAAAATGTTTGGCATCAGTGGTCATTAAGTAAATGTCAAGCAAAACCATATGAGACACCTCTCCACACACACTGGTATGACCATAATAAAAAAAGGAAAATAAACGTGGTTAAGCATGTAGAAAAGCAGGAATCTTCATAATTGCTGAAATGTGAAATGATGTGACTACTACTGTTTCAAGGAACACTTTGGCAGTTCCTCAAAATGTTAAACATAGAACTGCTATAGGACCCTACAATTCTATTCCTTTCCAATAGAAATTAAAATATATGCCCACCCGAAAGTTATACATGAATGTTTAAAGAAGCATTATTCACAATAGCCAAAAGGTGGAAGCAATCCAAATGTCCATTAAAAGATGAATGGATAAACAAATTGTGACATATACATTCAATGGAATATTATTCAGCCATAAAAAGGAATGAAGGACCAACGCATCTACAACTAACATGAACCTCAGAATACAAGGTCACAAACTATATAATTCCATAACATTTAATGTTTTTCTTATGTAGATTCACCCATTTTCAATTTAAGTGACTTTATTTTAAAAAATTGTATATCTCCTTTAGTCCAGAATATGTAAATCCTGAAAGACAGAAAGCAGATTTGTGGTTGTGAGAGGGTGGAAGAGAAGGGAATGGGGAGCACTAACTTAAGAGGCATGGGGTGCTATTCTGTGTTGATGAAAAAGTTTTGAAACTAGAGGGATATGGTGGTTGCACAACATTATGAATGCAGTAAATCACACTGAAATATACGCTTTAAATGGTTAACTTATGTTATTGTGACTCTCACCTCTATATTTTTTTACATTTGTCTCATTAATTAATGGGGGGACCAAACAAGGTCAAATAAAAAATTGACCGTTATGGGTTGAATCATGTCCCTGACAAAGACATGGTAGAGTCTTAATCCCCATCCTGTGAATGAACTCATTTGTATGTAGGATCTTTGAAGGTCCTATTGGTTGGAATGGGGCAAAACTGCATCAGGGTGGGGTCTTGAGGACCCAGGGAGGAGCAATAAGCAGAAGGAGACAGGAAGCCCTGGAGGTAGAGATCGAGTTATACCAGCAAGCCAACGCCAGAATTCTATAGACTTCAGAAAAAACACAATCTTGCTTTAGGTTTTTTATCATTTTGACTTAATTATTTTTATATGGTGGGAGATAGGGGTCCTCCTTGATTTTTTTGCATATAGACATCCCGTTTACCAGCATCATTTTTTGAAGACACTATTCTCTCCCAATTGAATGGACATGGCAGACTTGTCAAATATCAGTTGACTGTAGAAGTGAGGGGTCTGAACTCTCAATTCCATTGTTGGTATGTCTATTCTTGTGCCAGTATAAGGCTATTTTAATAATGGTAGCTTTGTAATAAGCTTTAAATTCAGAAATATGAGCCCTCCAACTTTGTTTTTATTTATCAAGATGGTTTTGGCTATTCTAGGTCCTTTACCCTTCCAAATATATTTGATAATCAGCTTTTCTATTTCTGCAAAGTAGGCTGTCAGAATGTTGAATGGCATTGTATTGCATCTGCAAAAAATATTTGGGGGACAATTGACATTTTAACAATATTTAGTCTCCCAACTCATGAGCATGGACTGTTCTTCCATTTATATAGATATTCTTTGCTTTCTTTTAGCAAGGCTTTGTAGTTTTCCATGTAAAAGTCTTTCACATCCTTGGTTAAATTTATTCCTAGATGTTTGTCTTTTTGTTGCTATTGGAAATGGAATTTTTTTCTTGATTTTTCTCCTCAGATTGTTTATTACTAATGAATACAAACACTACTGATTTTTTGTATGTTGATCTTGTATCCCAACACTTTGCTGAATTTGTTTATTAGCTCTAGCAGTCTTGTTGTAGTCTTTCAGGACTTTCTCTATATAGGGTTATGCCATCTGCAAATAGTGAAAAGTTTTATTTCTTTCCAATTTGGTTGTTCTTTATTACTTTTTCGTGCCTAACTACTCTGACTGGGGCTTCTAGCACAGTGTTGAATAACAATGTGACAATGAACAACTGTTACTCTTCCTTAGAGAGTAACAGATCTTAGAGTAAGGCTTCCTGTCTTTTGCCATTAAGTAGGATGTTAGCTGTGGGCATTTCTTACATGCCTTTATTACATCGAGAAAGTTTCCTTCTTTCAAAGTGTTTGTATCAAGAAAGTATACTGGATTTTGTCTAATGCATTTTCTGCAACAATTGAGATGATCCTGAGTTTTTTCTTTTGATTTATTAATGGTGTGCATTACAGTAATTGATTTTCTTATGTTGAACCATCCTTGCATACCTAGGATAAAATCAACTTGATCATGGTGTATAATTCTTTTAATGTGCTGTTGGGTTTGATTTGTAAGTATCTTGTTAAGAATTTTTGCAGCTAAATTCATAAGGAAAATTGGTCTTTGTCCCAATTTGAAAGGATTTATGTACCCTAGAAAAGCCATGTTTTAATCCTAATCAATCTTGTGAGAGCAAAGGTTTCTTCTAATCCCCATTCAGTACTATAGGTTGGAAACTTGAGTGAGTTATTTCCAAGGAGATATGATTCAATCAATTATGGGTATTAAACTGGGTTAGATGGAGACATGTCTCCACCCATTCTACATGGGTCTTGATTAGTTTACTATAATCCCATAAAAGAGGAGACATTTCAAAGAGAGTTTCTTTTGACAACAAGGGGAGAGCCACAGAACCAGAACAGAAGGACAAGTGAACCACAGAGTCCACCAGCTAGCGACTTTTGGAGACGAAGAAGGAAAATGCCTCCCAGGGAGCTTCATGAAGCAAGAGGCTTGGAGAGGAAGCTAGCAGACATCACCATGTTTGCCATGTGACTGTCCAGCTGAGAGAGAAACCCTGCATTTCACTGGCCTTCTTGAACCAAGGTATCTTTCCCTGATTTCTTAGATTGAACACTTTATAGCCTTGCTTTAATTGGAACATTTTCATGGACTTAGAACTGTAAACTTGCAACTTATTAAATTTCCCTTTTTAAAAGCCATTCCATCTCTGGTATATTGCATTCAGGCAGGTAGCAAACTAAAACTGTCTGTAATTTGCTTTTCTTGCAGCACCATTTTCTGGCTTTAATATGAGGGTGGTTTGGCCCTATAGAATTAGTTAGGTAATGTTCCTTTCAATTTTTTGAAAGAGTTTGATCAAGATTGGTGCTAATTTTGGGAAGAATTCAACTGTGAAGCTATCAGGTGCTGGGCTTTTCTTTGCTGGGAGGTTTTGATGACTGATTCAATCTCTGTTCTTGTAATTGGTATGTTGAAAATTTTTCCTATTTCTTCCAGATTCAGTGTAGTTTGCGTGTTTCTAGGAATTTTTTCATTTCATCTAGGTTATCACATTTGTTGCATACAATTCATAGTATCCTCATATGATTGTTTTTATTTCTGTAGGTTCAGTGATAATGCTCTTTCTCATCTCATTTCTAATTTTATTTATTTGCCTTGGCTCTTTTTTTTTCTTTGTCAGTTACTAAGCTTTGTCAATTTTATTGATCATTTCAAAGAACCAAATTTTGGTTTTATTAATGCTTTCTATTGTTTCTTTATTCTCCATTTCATTTATTTCTACTGTAATCTTTCTTTCTTTCTTTCTGCTTGCTTTGGTTTTAGTTTGTTGTTCTTTTTCTAGTTCCTGCAGATATGTAGTTAAGTCTTGGATTTTAGTTCCTTCTTCTTTTTAGTGTACACTTTAGGGCTGTAAATTTCACAAGCTGTGTAGACCCAAGTGAGGGGTCTGGCCTGGCCTGCCTGCTCTGGGAAGAAAATCTCCTACCTGGTGTTGGAGATTCTCCCTTTTCTGCTTTCAACGTTTGTGGCATCCTTCTCCAGTCCCTTTCATCCTCCAGAGCTCTGAGCAATTAGGATTTGTCCTTTTCCTAGCTGATTTTGAAGGAGAACTTTTACAGGGATGTCTTATTTCACCATTTTAATGAAGTCATCCCTACTCACAGCTTTTGGTCAGTGATAAGGTCTCTTTACTTCCATATACCATTGAACAATAAATGTGGGAGTCTTTTTGTCTGCTTATAATAATATCTTATGTTGGACAACCACATTTTTGAGACTTTCATATGAGTTTTCTCTTTATTAATATGGTAAATAGGAGTGATTGATTTTTGAGTGTTAAACCAACATGCATTGTTGCTTTAGAGTGTTAAACCAACATGCATTGTTATCCTAGTATGGGATAAACCACACTAGGTAATTTTTCCAGTTATCCATTTCTGCATAACAAACCATCCTAGACAAAACCATTCATTTTTCATAGTTCTGGAGAGTGGCTGGTCTCAGCTGGTCGGTTTTGGTCATAGCCTTCCTAACGTGGCAGTCAGTTGGTGGGTAGGGCTGGAGTTATCTCGCTGTCTTTCTCATTCATATGGAAAACAATTGATCTGCTCATCAAGTGTGACCTTGCAGAGACTGCCAACTGGACACCTAGGGGAGGTCTATCCATGAGACCTGGGCCTCACCACACTGGTGACTGAGCTCCAAGGACAAGTCCTCAGGGAGAGCTGGGCGGAAGCTGTATCACCTTTAAAACGTAGCCTTGGAAGTCATGCAGCATGACTTGCCCTGCCTTATATTCATCAAAAGTGAGTCACTAAGTCAGCCCATATTCAAGAGAAGAGTAATTCAATTGCAGTCAAAATATTGTGGACATGTTTAAAACAACCACAGTCATAATTAACCTTTTGTTTTTATGTCGCTGAATTCAATTTGTTAACAGTTTTTCAAGGATTTCTTAATCTGAGCTTGTGAAGGATATTGGTCTGAAAATGTATTTTCTTGTAATGTTTTTGGAGTCTAGAGTTCAGAAGTGTTCCCTACCCTTTTATTTTGTAAAAAAAAAAAAATAGTGTGAATTTTGGTATTTCTTTCATAATATTTGATGGAATTCAGAAATGAAGACTTCTGTGCCTGTGGTTTGTTTTGTGAGAAGGTTTTTAGTTATAAAATCCTTTTATTTAATAGACAAATAACTATTCAGATTTTCCTACTTTTTCTTTTGTCTCTTGAGGTAAATGTTCCTTCCTAGGTATTTTTTATCTTGTATATGTTGTGAAATTTATTGGCATATGGTGTTCATAACATTCCACTAATAATGTTGTAATGGCCATAGAAACTGTAGATTCTCATTCTGATACTGATAATATATATTTTCTCTCTCTTCTTTCCTTGATCAGTTTTATTTATCTCTTCAAAGGACCAATTTTGTTTCAGTGATTTCTGTATTCCATGTTTTCTATTTCTTTGATATCTGCACATATCTATATTATTCTCATCCTTCTACTTTGAATTGATTTTGCTCTTTTTCTAGATTCTTAAGGTTTGGCTTATTAGCTATAACTAGTTTTTGAAAGAGTTGCCCTAGTAACTATAATACCACCTTTACCTTCTCACAATCCACCTTGAATTAATATACTGCTCTATGGTGATGTCATATACCCCCTGTGCTTTATGCTAGTTTTGTAACATTTTATTTCTTCATGTGTTATAAATTCTACAGAATATTGTTAGTATTGTGCTTTAAAACTAAATTGTAACAATTGTACCACACCAATGTAAGGGGTTCATTATAGGGTGGAATATGAGAATTCTGTTTTATGCATGATTGATCTGTAAACACTTATCTTTCCTAATAAAAAATCGATCGTCTTTTAAGAATTAAGAAACAATTAAAAGACCTACTGGCTCTACCTTTGAAATATATTCATAATCTTGAGGGATGAATAGATGACTAAATTATGTGAAATCAAATACAATAAAATGCTAATGCTAGAATCTAGATGGTGGGTAGGGATTCTCTGTAAAATTATTTCATTTGTGGTCTCCATTTAAATTTCTTATTATAAAATATTTTTAAAAAAAATATCTTTTTAGTTTAAAAACTTTGAGAGCCTTCATCACAACTATACCTAAACTACAAGAAATGTTAAAGGACCTTCTTCAGGAAATGAATTTTGCATGGCCCTTGGAGCAAAACGGTTTTATGCCTCTAACCCAGAGGCTAATATCTTGCTTCATAGGAAGAAAAATATTTGGGAAAATGGATGGGGCTTCAAGCCTAGCACAAGAAAAATTAAAAACTCATTACAAACCTTTGCAACTGAAAAGGGGAGCCCTCTCCCCTATCTACTGATCTGTTTCCAATATTTCTCAATTGTACCTGGTAGTGGCCCATGGAAAAGATCTTGAGAGTGTGTATGAAATTATCTCACTTTGGGCAGGTTTCACAGTGGTTCTAAACAGTTATTTCAACCTATATTCAATCTTTAAATATGCATTAAATTTTTAGATGATATTTTTCTTACTTGCTTTTATGGTACCCACTTATCAACCATTGTTTTGCTAAAGATGATACACAATTCGTGTGTTCCACCTATCCTCAAACAAATTTGTCACTGCATGGAATTCAGAATATTTGTTGCTTTGTGATCTCATCTCTCTAATAAACTGCAAAAGCAAACAAAATCATTATTTTATGTGTTATTCAGCTTTTTCTCTTATTGTTAGTGTGGAAGTGTGGATATGACATTCTCCTGTGGCTTTCCATGAGCAGAAATGGAACCATCACCTTCACTATATATGAATATTTTTTTTTACTAGATATATGATCCTAGGTTGAAATTCTTTTCTCACACAATCTTAAACTTTTTTTTCAAATTTGTTTAAATTGTTCCGTTGGTAATGAAAAGTCAGCTCTATATTAAAATTTGTGTTCCTTTTTATGCGACATATCTCTTTCTTTGGCTGCTTTTAAAATTTTCCCTTTGATGTTCAGCCTTTGACTCTTACGCATCTAGGTGTAATATTTTCTGTTTACCATGCTTGAAGTTGGTTTAGCTCCTTCAACATATTGATTGATAGTCTTGCTAAAAATTGACTTGGGACCATTGTTTCTTCAAACAGTTTCTATGCCAAAAATGATCTCTCCTCTAACTTTCTTCTCTTCATTTGATATCTGTTAAACTCACTGACATAGTCCCTTATTTTCCTAAGGCTAAGTCATATAATATGCACACAAAAAAATCATGGAAAAGAAGAAATGAAAGAGAAAACTTAAGTTTAGGGTAATTTAGGATGACTAAATAAGCTTCTGTATATAGACTCTATGCTTCAATTTGGATAGTTTATTTACTGATTTTTCTTTTACAGTTAAGAACACACTAAAATTTTCATTATGTATAGTATTTTTCATTCCACAGTTTCTATTTTTTTTGCATTCTTTGTTTCTCTATTGAGATCCCTAACTCTAAACTCATTTTGTCCATCTTTTCCTTTAAATCATTGACATTATCTATAGTTGAGGTTTCAAATTCCTTGTTGATTAATTTCAATTGATTAATTTCAATCTATTTGTATATTCTGGTCTTTTTCTCTTGCCTCTTTTTATTATTTATTCATTTATTTTTCAGGAATCATACCCAGGTCTCCTGCATGGAAGGTGAATATTCTACCACTGAACCACCCGTGCACCCTTCTCCCACCAATTTTTGCTTCTTTTCTTCCCTTCTTTATCCTCTTAATATTTTGGAGGAGTTCCTAGTCATGGGTCACATTTTCCTGTATCTTCACATTACTATTAAATGTTAAATTATATGCTGGACATTGTGAATGTTATGCTGCTGGGGGTTTGGAATTTATTTATTTTTCTTTTAAGTGTGTGGATTTTCTTTCTGTCAAGTTGTTCATAAAAGGGTGAATAACTGGTTTTCTCAAGATTACTTCAGGCCTTTCGGAGCAGCTCTAGAGTAACCATTTTCCTCTAGCACTACAGCAGCCGTGTATATCAAATGTATAATTTTAATTTGTCATTACTTCAGGCTGAATCATCTTTCAAATATTACTTTGCTGTTGCCTCCTTCCCAGTATTTACTTCTACACACACAAAAAAAAGATATTTTGTCATGATTGTCAAAATACATGACGGGACAGAATCAGAAAGTTGACTTTGTGCTGAGTTCCATTTATCCTATCTTGCATCAATTACAATTAGGGTAGATTGACAGTGAAGCAAAGAATACCAATGTAGAGCTCACTTTTATGCAATGCTTCTTCGCATGAGCAATACAGACAGGACTGATTTGCAAACCATTATTATTTCGGAATGGCTACCAGGATAGAAAAGAACAGCAATTTCCTGCTTTCATCTCCTACGGAGTCACTATTTCTTTATTATTATTCTCATTTTTGCATTATTATTATCACACATTTTACTTTCTTAGCAACAGAATTTTGATATCAGTTTATTAAAAGGTGTGAATGAGTCAGTTATATAAATCAGGGCTGACAAACTGTAATTCATTTCCATAGCCATCAGTGTGTTCCAAAATGAGATCATTTATGAAAACATCTCAAAAAGCAATTCATAGGGATCAGTTAGTATCACATGATGGAAGGGTATTTTGAGCTGTATTTGATTGCACAAAGATAGAATCAAATTTGCTATTTAGAATTAATATAACAGAAACTGAAGGCTTGATCTTAGGACAAAGGATCATTTGCCCATTTGTTTCCTTTTTTGCTTAAAGCGGAATAGGCCTCATATATGAGGTGTCCAAAAATATGAAAGAAAAAATGCAAAATGTAAGATTCCATTTTTCCTTTGGAAGGCATATAACCAAAATACTTTTTGAATGCTTTTACTAAAAATTAAAACTTTGTTTGACAATGTTTTAACAAAAATTCAGGATCAAATTTGCCAGATGCATGTACAACTTTACCTTTTATGTGAAAAAAATGGCAAAGCTCTTGTGTCTATAAGCAAGCGCATTTCTTAACCAACTTTTTATTACCAATAGGATTTATTCATCTTACATATATTTATGTAATATATAATATTTAATAATATACAAATATATATAATATTTTATAACTTTTACAAAATAAAATTTTGAAATTCAAGATATAGTCTTAAAAAAACAGTTTTCTGATGCCTGTTCTGGCCAAAACAGGGTAACAGTGATAGGATTTGCCCTTCTGTCTAGAACAACTGAAATATGGACAGAGTATATGCAACAGTCGTTCTTAAGACATTGGACATTAGGCAAGAAAGGACAGTCATTCTTGAGAGATGGGATCTAAGCCTCAACTGGGCCATGCAAGGGTCTGTTCCCACCATCCAAAATGGAGACCTTAAGTCAAGGGCATTGAATAAAGTACTCACTAGCATTTTGTCTCAGGAGTTGTACAAATTATACTTGGCGCAATCATTGCTTTGGTCCCTTGCAACAAATCTGAAAATCTTAATCTGGAAGTATTAAAATGTTTTCAAGTATTATCGATAAATCACATTATTGATAAAATGTTTTCAAGTATCTTCACCAAAAAAACCTCAGCAACAGGGTAAAATTCATGAAATAAAAATCTTTACTAGGCTTGAAAAGAAGCAAGAATATAATAAAGAGAAAAATGTATCAAATATAACTGACCCAGAAATAACACAAATGGTCAAATGAATAGAAAATGACATTAAAACAGTTACTATAACTGTATTCCATAGGCCCACGAATCCGGAGAAAGATTAAACATGATAAATAGAGACACAGAAGATACAAAAAGACAGAAATGAACTTCTAGAGCTGAAAACTACAATATCTAACATGAAAAATATACTTGATGGAATTAAAAGCAGATTAAGGGGGTGCGGGTATAGTTCAGTGGTAGAATTCCTGCCTGCCATGTGGGAGACCCAGGTTCGATTCCTGGTCCATGCACTTCTCCCAAAACAAACAAGCAAGCAAGACAAATAAACAAAATACAACAAACAAAAATTCAACAAATGGCGCTGCAATAACAGGATACTTATATGGAAAAATAATGAAATGTGACCCCACCATACAGCATGCAAAAGAAAAAGCAGATTAAATATTGTCAAAAATAATAAGTGAATTTAAAGATATAGAAATAAAAACCATACAAAATGAAACGTAAGAGAACAAGATTGAAACATGAATGAATAGTACATGATTGAGTTGTTGTGCCCATTAGATCATTGAACAACTTCAAATTGTAACTTCAAACGGTCTAATATATGTGGAATGGAAGTAATCACTCCCCAAAGAAGAGAGGTATGCGTGGTGATTTTAAAATATGTCCACAAATTCATTGCTCCTCCTCTTTCAGGAGATGTCCATCTCCTAGAAAGTGCAACTGACTTAATGCCTGGTTTCTAATGAATGAAATAAACTGGTGATGATGGAGTGTGACTTTGAAGAGTAGGTTTTAATGGCACAGCAGCTTCCTTCTCAGTCTCTGTCTCATGGATCACTCTTTGCTAGGGAAATTAGCTGCTACATTGCCATGTGGAGGGAAGACAACTGAGGCCTTTTGTCAACAGCCATGCGAGTGAGCCATCTCTGGGATACACTCCTCCACCCAGTGAAGCCTTCAGATGACAGCAGCCCAGTCTGTGCCATCCCATCACCATGCAAAAGATCCTACTTCAGGACCACTAGGGCTGCCCCTGAATTCCTGACGCACAGAAACTATGGTGCAATGTTTGTCATTTTAACCCACTAAATTTTGGGAATAATAATGTTTGCAGCAATAGATGACTAAGATATACTTTGGTACCTGAAAGTGAGGAGCTACTATAAAATAATCTTTTAATACTGAAGTGGCTTTAAAACTGAGCAGTGGGTTTAATAGTTACTGTCAAGCAGTGGAAGAAGGTGGAAGAATTTGAGAGTATTACTAAATGTTTAAAAAGCCTAGAAGAAAGTGTTTTTAGAAGCATATCTTGGACTTAAAGGAAGCTATTGCAGATCTAAAGGAAAATGTGGAAAATCTTACTGAAAACAGTAAGAAAGCAAATACATATAATGTAATAATAGAAGTTAATAAATCTCTGCCCTGTGATAATTTGCAAAATGGAAAATACATCTAATGAACTGAATGCTATCGCTAAGGTTATTTCCACCTAAAATGTTCAATGCATTGCCTGACAGCTTCTTGCTGGTTACAGTAAAATGTGAAAGGCAAGAGATTAGCAAAGCGTGGATTGCTACATATAAAAGAGCAGGAGTTTATAGTTTTGAAAATTATCAGACTTTCCAGAAGGCAAAAAAAATTAAACCATGGAACCCAAGAAAAAAAATAAAATACAGGGCACTGCAAGGAAATCATCATCTAAATATGAAGCCAAAGATGTGAATGCAAAAATTTTTAAGGCGCAATGAATATCAAAAGTAGTACCACAAGAAAAAAAAAGTAGTAACAGACAAAAGCCCATTAGATCATTTAATGGTGTATATCATGGATCCTATCAATCAAAATAATAGGGTTTTTAAGAAGCTTAAGGGCATAGTTCTCACTGTCTCAACAGAAGTAACAATAGATTTATCCTGCAGAGAGTTATGGGTGTGCTTTGTGAAAGAAGTGAACCCCAGTGTGATTCACAGGCACCCACACATGTTTTAAGATAACTATATGCTTTACAATGTGTGCTGCCTTGAAAGGATTAAGCACCCCAGGAAAGTCATGTTTCAATCATGATCCATCAAGAAGAAGCAGCCGTTTCTTTTAATCTCTATTCAGCACTGTAGGTGGGAATTTGATTAGATTGTCTCCACGGAGATGTGCCACACACAATTGTGGGTATTAACCTTTGATTAGAGGGAGATCTGTCTCCACCCATTTCAGGTTGGTCTTGATTAGTTTACTGGAATCCTTTAAAAGAGGAAACATTTTGGAAAAAAGTTTGAGAGCCATGAGAATCACAAGAGCCCACGCAGCCAGAGACCTTTGGAGATGAAGAAGGAAAATGCCTCGGGGGAGCGTAATGAAACAAGAAGCCTGGAGAGAAAGCTAGCAGATGTCGTCATGTTCTCCATGCGTCTTTCCAGTTGAGAGAGAAACCCTGAACTTCATCAGCTTTCTTGGACCAAGGTATCTTTCCCTGATGCCTTAGATTGGGCATATCTATAAACTTGCCTTAATTTAGACTTTTTCATAGGCTTAAAACTGTAACATGCAACTTAATAAATTCCCTCTTTTAAAAGCCATTCTGTTTCTGGTATATCATATTCCGGCAGCTAGCAAACTAGAACACATTGCTAACTTGGAATAAGAGGCCCAAACTCAGTACAAAATTTAAAAAGGGCATTTCAATTCCCCAAACTTTACCAATAAGAAACAGGCTGAAAAAATAATGCACCTGCAAACACAGGCTACCTTTCGTGGAAAGTAAGAATGACTGAGAAAGAGAAACTCAGGGCCCAAGGGGTATAATAAAGAGCCCTAGAGAGTGAAGAAAAGAATCATGGAGAATTATTCTCTGGAGGGACTAGGATGAATTGCAACCAAGGAACTTCTAACAATTGCTTGACTGGATTCTGAATCCATGTGAACCTGTGACTGCTTTATGATTCTTATGTTCTCTCCTTTTGAACAAGCATGTTTATCGTGGTTGTCATATGCCTGTGCCACTGCTGTAGGTTGTGTGTAGGTGGGCAGGAAGTTAGTGTGTTTCTTTATATCTTAGGCCATATTAAAACTGTAGCTATATCTAAGGAACTCCCTTAGGAATTAAATTGAGGAAGCATCATCTCCATCTGGATCTGACTTAGATGTCAAGATTCTGGACTTTTGGTTGACTATATAATGGGATGAAATTTGGGGGAGCTTGAGAGAGAGAATGAATGTATTTTGTATGTGACAGAATTGTACAAAAATTATGATCAGAAGTCTCACTATTCATTCAAGTGCATTTGTTGAAAAGACTATCTTTTCCTCATTAAATCACCTTGGCATTTTTGTCAAAAATCACCTGACCTATATGTGTGGGTATATTTTGTGATACTCTATTGTGTTATATTGATCTGTGTGCCCATGCTTTTCTTAATATTGCATTCTTAATTACTACTGCCTTGAAATACATAGTGTGTTCTCCAAATTTATTTTTTTCAAAATTGTGTTGACCACCACAGTTCTTTTGTGATTTTCATGTAAATTATAGGACCAGCTTTCAAATTTCTACAAAAAAAAAATCTCACTTGGATTTGGCTTAATTACATGAAACCTATAGAACAATTTAATGGAGATTTATATCTTAGGAATATTGAGTCTTCTTATTCCCTGAATTTATAAGTCTTTCATTTCTTGCAATAATTTTTATTTGTACTTATTAACATATAGATGTGAACACATTTCATGAACTCTATCCCTAAATATTTCATGTTTTTGGTGCTATTGCAAATCGTACTATTTCCAAAGTTTCAATTTCTGTTTGTTCATCGATAATATGTAGAAATATATTTGATTTTTGCATATTGGCCTTGCATATTGTGCTTTCATTAAACTCATTTAATATTTCTAGTAATGTTTTTGCAGATAATTTGGTTTATGCAGACTACCATGTTGTTTGTGAATCGAAAATTTAATAGATTCCTTTGCCAACCGTATTACTTTTATTTCTCTTTCTTGCCTCATTGCATTGGCTATGAACTCCCTACAATGTCAAACAGAAATAATGAGAAGGAACATCCATTCCTTGTTCCCTATAATATTACATACAATGTTAGCTGTACATGCCCATATCATCTTGAGGAATTTCCCTTCTTTACCTAGTTTACTTCCCATTTTTATAATGCATTGATTTTGCCTTTTTCCTGCATTTGTAGAGATTATCATTTTTTTCCTTTTAGTCCTTTAATATGGTGAATTACATTAATTGTTTTCAAATGTTGAACTAACCCTGCATTTCCTGTATAAACCCCACTTGGTCATGATGTGGTACCTTTATAGATTACTGGATTTGATCTGCTACCGTGTTTTTGAGGATCTTTCTGTTCATTATGGATGAACAAGGGTCTGTAGTTTCATTTTCTTGTAAACTTATTTTATCTTTTTTGAAGATCTCATTTTTGAACGTCATGTTTCTCTGCCAATGTTAGTTTTATATTTAAACTTTAACATGGTGTTCTAGTTTACTAGCTGCCAGAATGCAATATACCAGAAATGGAATGGCTTTTAAAAAGCGGAATTTAATGAGTTGCTGGTTTACAGTTCTAAGGCCAAGAAAATGTCCCAATTAAAGCAAGTCTATAGAAATATCCAATCTAAGGCATCCAGGGAAAGACACCTTGGTTCAAGAAGGCCGATGAAGTTCAGGGTTTCTCTCTCAAGTGGAAGGGCACATGGCGAACACAGTCAGGGTTCCTCTCTCATCTGAAGGGTACATGGCAAACATGGCATCATCTGCTAGCTTCTTCTCCTGGCTTCCTGTTTCATGAAGCTCCCCAGGAGACATTTTCCTTCTTCATCTCCAAAGGTCATTGGCTTGTGGACTCTGCTTTGTGATGCTGCAGAATTCTCTGATCTCTCTGAATCTCCTTCATTCTCCAAAATGTTTTCTCTTTTATAGGACTCCAGAAACATCTCAAGAACCCACCCAAATGGGTGGAGACGTGTCATCATCTAATCTAGCTTAACAACCACTCTTGATTAAATCACATCTCCAGAGAGATGATCTGATTACAGTTTCAAACATACAGTATTGAATAGGGATTATTCTGCCTTTATGAAATGGGATTTAGATTAAAACATGGCTTTTCTAGGGGACATACATCCTTTCAAACCAGCACACATGGCACCATACCTTTGTCAAAATCCCTTGTTCTCTTAATTGGCAACATCTCCAATATATAACACGACAACGTCTAAAAGCTTGGGATAACTCATATGCTTTCTAAATTCCAATTTTCATCATTCAGTTGAATCCTGAAAGTATGGCTGTCATTTGGAAATTCAATGTTATATATTAGGAATACTGTTTAAAGATAATGCTAAAAACAACAAAACTTGCCTGGTTTCGGTTTTATCATTTCAACCCTCACTTAGAGTGTTGTGATTATTGAATGAAATGTTGTTTAGTGTTGGCATGCCATTTAACATCCATTATATCTTGCCCTGTTACCACGGTTTCTGATTATTTTTAGGTATCCATCCTTCCTCTACCAGCTATTTCACTTCAAAAGAACTAACCTCACTATAACCTACAGGGCTAGACCTTTGGATTAAAACATTCATTACATTTTATCCCTCTGAATACTGTGATTATTTCATATGTAGACATATGACCTATACAGAATTATCAGGGCTAATTGTGGCCCTCTCATTTAATATTCTCTAATAAGAACCCCCTTTCCTTTTAGATGACATTGTATGTTGCTGTGATGCATTGAAATGCTTCGGACATTTGCATCACTAGGAAAAGAAGTTTTATGCAAAGCCAAACTATGATATAGATAGTGAAGAAAAGGAAAGAAATGAAATTCTTTGGTGACCTCTTAGGCCCTGAATCAAGTTAATTTTGAAGCTAATTCTATCTTTGTCCTTCCATTGACGTAAATCAGATTGAATTGGGTTTTCTATTATTCATGAGAATTTGCATCCTAAAGAATTATAATGGTTATGAAATTTCTTTATAAATCTGATTATGTCACTTTTTTATTACTAATGTGAGTCTTTTGGCAGGATACTTCAGCTTTATTCTCGATTTCCAAATAGTGAATAATTATTAAGTAAATATCATTATTAATAATAAAATAATTTATAATTGCATAGTACCATAAGATTTTTCAATCAACAGCTTAAATCTGATAAGTGGAATTAATGCTACATATTCAGTTGTGCTTTTTTAAGGCTATGAGTTAAAGATAGATATTCTTATGTATCCTGTTTACTCATTGGAAACTGGAATATTGGAATGCATGAGATAATTTTAGGTTAGTTTGTTCTAGTTTGGGAGACGTTGAAGGGCCAACATCAGTTTTCATAGAATTTGTCTCATCCTTCAGTTACTGGGGAAACGAAAGAAACTAACAAAAAAAAAACAAAACAAAATGAAACTTAAGTTCTAACCAGATATCCAAGAAATACCTGTGTTCTCATTTCTGTAATTTCAGAGGATTGAGAAAAAAATGAATGAAAGAAAATGCTCTTACAAATGTTCTGAGACAATATATCTTTTGAGACAAGATATTGAAATTGCAATAACCGTTAGAAGAAGGGCATGTGTTTGGGGCAGTTTATATGACCAGTTTTCTATTGTTCAGTGCATTCTACAGCCCTATCTAAATAAGGTGGCTTTGTAACTTTTCCAAATCTTGTCTGAGATGAGTAGACGGTAACTTCACTAAGAGGCGGGGTAGGCGTTAAACATGATCAAAGTGCTGCCTGATCATGTTCAGTAGCTTCTAGGGAAAATCAGAGATATTCATAAAGGCCTAGAAGACCAGGGTTACCTGAAATGAAAAGGAAAGTGGCTTATCAGGGCGAGAGCTGGAAATGTCCTGGCTGACTAGTGGAGCCATGGGGGTCACCCCTCACAAAGGAGCCGGCCTTCCCCACCTGAAATCGGTTAGACCATCGACACTGGTAATACCACACCTGCTCTACGGACTCTGAAGACACTGATTCCGTAATGAGCTTTCCATGGAGTGCAGGGCAGGCTCCCAGGCAGGTCTGAAAATGGTTTGCAAGAGACAGGAGGGGTGGCTGTTTGGCTTTTACTGGGATTGGGCAGTGGGTCTGAGGGGCTTGAGCTTCCCAGTGGGGCCAAGGAGGGAGCACATGGGGAGGAGGGAAAGGTGAAGGTGAAAAATTTCCCTCAACCACAAAAGCGGTCTAAGCTTCCTTATTACATTCTGTTTGTCCGACAAGATCCTCACAGAGTGGTCCTGCCTAAGGTGTCAAGTGTGCAGTGTATACCGCAGCCCCAAAGGAAGGTGTTCTAGTTTGCTAGATGCTGGGATGCAGTATACCAGAAACGGAATGGCTTTTAAAAGGGGGAATTTAATGCGTTGCTAGTTTACAGTTCTAAGGCCGAGAAAATGTCCCAATTAAAACAAGTCTATAGAAATGTCCAATCTAAGGCATCCAGGGAAAGATACCTTGGTTCAAGGAGGCTGATGAAGTTCAGAGTCTGTCTCTCAAGTGAGAAGGCATGTGGTGAACAGGGTCAGGGTTTCTCTCTCAGCTGGAAGGGCACATGGCAAACATGGCAGCTTCTGCTGGCTTTCACGTGGCTCTACCAAAAGGGACTCTCTCCCAAACGTTTCCTCTTTTAAAGGATTCCAGCATGCAACTCCACCTTCAGTGGGTGGAGACACACCTCCATGGAAATCATCTAATCAAAAGTTACGACCCCCAATTGGGTGGGTCACATCTCCATGGAAACAATCAAAATGCTCACACCCAGCAGTATTGAATGAGGATTAAAGGGCATGGCTTTTCTGGGGTCCACCACAGATTCAGACTGGCACAGAAGGGCTCTCTGCCACTACCCGCACCGCCCGCCCCATAGCCCCCCCACCACTGGGCAGCCCAGGAACAGCGTTTTGCCACTGATGGAAGGGGAGAAGCCCTGACCAGACTTTGCTGCTATCTGAACATCTGTAGTTTGTGAGAATAACCATTAATTTAAATGTTCTTGCTTGTTCATGGGGGTGTAGGTGAGGATTTCAATGAGCCCTGTCATCTTTTTTTTCTCTTAATCTTTTAGGATCGCTTACCATATTTCTTTTTATCTTCTCTTGTCTTCTCTCTTTTTTTCATTTTATCTTTATTATTTTTGGCCTTCTTATCTATGTCCTCCTTTTGGATACCTTCCTCTGATCTTTTTCTTATTTGAAATGTTTCTCTCTCTTGTATCACATAGCTGTTCCAGTGTGGGGAGAGAGGCAGCATATTCTGGAGCCTCACTCCTACTTCTACTTCTGTTTATAAAGTCAAGCGAGAACTTGTATAAAGCCCAGGAGGTAGAAAGTAACAACACAGTAGTTTAGACCTACCTATAGTCAAGGCTAAAATACTGGGCTTGCTTGTTGCTCATATATGTCCAGCTCAGCTCACATACATAAAATCATCCATCATAGTCATGCATAGAGTAAGCAAGAAGGAAGGACCCAGAGTCTCATCTATCATATGGTAAGTCATTGCAAATAAGCACAGTGCCAAACATGTAGTAAAACATCATTAAATGGTAGCTAGTAGTAGTAGTAATTGAAGTCATAGTACTACATTTAACAAGCACATATTGTATTATTGATTCTGTGTTTCTGAGAATGGAACTGGGAAAATCTTGGCTTGTCAGGGAAGGAAAGGTATTACTGTATATTAAGTCTAATAGGGGTCTGTGACATGCTCTGGTATAAAACTCTTTGGAATAATCTATGCCAATTGCTTGTAAGTATAACAACATGCTGCATAGTTATAGTATTAATAATTTTTACAAGTCCTTCATCTATTATTCTTCCAGGTAGTTTATGAAATTAGTAAGAAACATGTATTCTTTCAAAAAGATGCAAAACTGAAGCAACAGAATGGTTGAGTAGCACTCAATTTGTCTCAGTCATTCATTTTATTAAAATACAATAGAAATTCCGATAGGAATGGCTCCTGACTAAACTCATGAGAGTAGGACCTGAGATAACTCACTCACAGTGTTAGATGGAGAAATGATCCTGAGAAATTTCACATTTACACCTACAACCCAGACTTCTCTCCCAAACTTCAGATTCACATATCTGCCATCCCAATAGACATGCCAGGCAAAACATGCCAAAAAGAAACTTCCAAACCTAAACTAGCCCATACTCTGAAAACCTGCTCTACCTGCATCCCTTCTCATCTCAGTTTATAAAAATCTTCATCCATCTAAGTTTTTCAGGCCAGAAGCCTTGGAGTCTTCTTTGATTGTTAACCTGCTCTCACACAAGAGATTCAATCCTTCTGGACACTTTGGCACCATCTTCAAAGTATATTCAAATTTAATCACCTCACACTAACTCCGGCAGTCCTGGTCACTGCCAGTTTTTACCTGGATTTCTGTAGTCACTTTCTAACTGGATTTTCTTCTTCCAACTTTGCTTCCCTACAGTCTGTTCTCAGTAGGGCAGCCAGTGTTAATACCCGGCACATCACACCCTGTTCCAAATTCTTCCATGTCATTGTTTTTTCACCCAGAGTGAAGCACACAAGGCCCCTCCTGGACCCTTTGTCTCCACTCATAATTGCTCTGACTTCCTCTCCTACCAGCGCTCGGTTCAATATGCTCTAACCACAGAGGCCAACTTTTGGTTCTTGAAATGTACCGGGCATGCTCTCATCTCTGCCTGTGCTCTAGCAGTTCCACTTTCCTGGACACGTTTCCCCTACACATCCACAGAGTCAACTTCTTTTCCACCATCAAGTCTCTGTTCAGATTTCACCTTCTCAATAGAGGCTTCCCCTTAATTAAAATTACAGTCTCTTTCCTTGACCTCCTAATCCTTATTCTGGCCTACATTTTTTCTGCTTTTGTTTTTCCATAGCATTTATCATATTCTAATATACTAAATAATTTACTCGTTCAGTATATTTACTCTTTGTTGTCAGTATCTCCACAACTAGAACAAAAGTCCCAGGAGGTCTGGAATATTTGTCTGTTTTGCTCACTAATGTTTTACAAGTGCTAAGTACAGAGCCTGTCACAGAATAAGCATGCAGTAAATATTTGTTGAGTGAATAAAAGACCTAATTGGTTGCACATAGATACGGACAAAAAGGAGCACGCAGAAAACAGTTGAGCCACTGTAAGTGGGAAACATTATTTGGTCCATGTCCTCGAAGTCCTGGTGTAGAGATGCTTAAATCTTTGGATTCAGAAAGAATTCTAATTCCAGTAGCGGGACAACTTCTCATTGTAGAGCTACATATAACCCATGGTCTCTTATACCCATGTGTGTCCTTAATCCTACAGGCACTGTGGTAGTTAGATTCAGTTGTCAACTTGGCCAGGTGAAGGCACCTAGTTTTGTTGCTGCAGACATAAGCCAATGGTACGTGAACCTCATCTGTTGCTGATTTACATCTGCAGTCAGCTAGGAGGTGTGCCTGCTGCAATGAAGGGCGTTTGACTTAATTGACTGGTGCTTAAATGAGAGAGCTCAACACAGCACAGCCCAAGCAGCTCAGCACACCTCAGCACTCGCAGCTCAGCCCAGGCCTTTGGAGATGCAGAAAGAAGTCACCCCAGGGAAAGTTGATTGGAACCCAGAGGCCTGGAGGGAAGGCCAGCAGAGACCATCCCATGCCTTCCCACGTAAGAAAGAACCTCAGTGGAAAGTTAGCTGCCTTTCCTCTGAAGAACCAACAAAATAAATCCCCTTTTATTAAAAGCCAATCCATTTCTGGTGTGTTGCATTCCGGCAGCTAGCAAACTAGAACAGGCCCTATAGGAAATAGCCTCTGTGTCTCTATTTCCTGCAATCAAAAGGTTTTAATGCAAACACAAGTGGGGAAATTTCCTAGACTGTGAAAAGATGCACCTATAAAAACCGCTTGTGCTTCAAAATTATTTTGGACGTCACTTAATACATGACCAATTTAAGCAACTATAAATGAGAGAATGTTCATGCAAGAGACTTTTAATTATTATTCGTTAATATTCATCAATTGTAACTACATTCCAAAATAGATTAGCATAAAGCTAGTTACGTGCAAGGTTCAGCAGCAATAGTTCTCAGAGCAAACTTATTTTTATGTAGAAAAGCAGACTCAGGAGAGATTGCATGTGGTGTTTTCTTTGAAGCCTGAGTTCAAATGTGAAATTAAAATGAATGAATTAATCAAAATTTCTTTTAAATATTCAATATATATATATAGTACATTTATACCCTTGTGCTATTTTTATGCACATTTGCCTGTCCTAATGCAAGTTAACAATATTGGATCTAAGAGGCCAAATTGAATGGCCTTGATTGTTTCACTCTCTGCTCATGAATTGCTGCTTTTTTTCTTTGAAAAATTTCACATTATAGTATTTATCATTTGCAGATAAGAACTGAAGCTAGTTCTTAACTTTGGATCTACCTAATTCACAAAGGCCTGCCTTTGTCAACCATAATTTTTCGTTTGAAATAATAAATTTCAAATTATATAAAGAGGCCTTTGAAAAATCTCTGACTTCCCAAGAATATGCAACTCCTAAATTGCTTATGGTTATGGTGTATTTTACTCTCTTTAATTTTCCATTATAATTTGTCACTCCCACTATCCTACCTTCTTGAAGATACAGATGATTCAAATGGTAATAAAGTGACTGAGTACTTACCTCTGTGGCTGCATTAGATCTGTCAGGCCACTTGAGTCCATTTAGTAAATTGCTACCCAAATGCATTAAGTGGAAACTCCAATAGCCTAAAATCATTACTGCACTGAGTCATTTGGCACTTGCAATTGCCAATGATGGCAGTACATTTTCTTTCAGATTCTCATAGTTATAATTATGAAGAAAGAATTGTAGCCAAAGAATTACATGGGTAGTCCTTAGAATTATATAGGTTCTCTTACATTTATAATAACCCCCTGTGTCATCCAATATTAAATAATGGATGTTTCACAAAATATTGCCAATTTTTTTCCCTCAAAATACAGTGTTTACTCCTCCCTGCAATGAGAGAAATGGCATGCATATGCTCTTGTAATTTAGTGTTTTATATCTATTTTCTGCCTCAAATTTAAGTGAATTACCACTTTAAATACCTCATGTAGTATCTTGAAGTATTAGCACATCAGAGTATTTAGCAATTTTGTTGGCAAAAGGTTGAGTTATTGCTCAAGCCACAATGTCAAAATAGGTATCAAAAATTTTTATTGAATAGCTAACTAGATTTTTACATAGATTCAAGGTCTAATCACACAATTGTAATTTTCTATGTTGTACTGAGTACTCTGTTCTCAAAGGCAAACACTGATGCTAAGTAATTAGTTTAGTCATAGACCTGCTTTATGGCCCATTTAAAGCCACCCATTATCTATCCCTTCGGTGCCACTCCCCTTTGCTGTGTAAGAGTCAGAGAAGAATCTTTAAGATGCTGTGATTTCTGAAGCCTAAGCAAATGTCAGAAGATCCAATTTCTCCCTCACATGCCAATTCTAAAAGCGCAGCAGAATTCAGCCTGTTTTCTGGCATCCTAATTTCCTGTTTTTCTTTTCTTAATTAGTCAGTGAGAGGTAAAGCAGGCTCTATAACTTTGATGTAAGGGCTGTGTTTAATTGGAGGTATAGGATTACTGGGAAACTTGTCATCCTTAGAAATCTATACACTCCTTTGTTGTCATCAACGCGAGCCTACATAGATCATGAGTCAGCTTTTAAGCCTGTCATAAGAGCGCTTCTTTTCTGCTATGCTTCTGCAAATTTTCTGCTAAGCTTCTGTAAAGCATTTCATCTCATTCAGATATAAACGTAACATGTTTTTCATTTTTTTCCCTGGAATTTACACCAACTCTGTTCTGCTCCCACCATTTTTGCTGCGTAGCAAAATTACTCTTAGATATCTCAATCTGGTTCCACAAATTAACATCCACTTGACTTTTAAAATAGTCTGCTTCAGTTATTGAGATTCTAGTCCACACATTTTGAAATGTAAATTCACGACTGGCTCCACCCTCCCCGCCCAAGTCAGCCTCTTTGGGGAGCCCCTGCAGAGGGCTTGGTCTGCTTCTCCCAACCTTTCCTTTCTTCTGTCCTTGCTTCCAGGGACATAGAGAAGCAATCTTTTGGTTTATGAATTAGACGAGAGAAAGTTCTAAAACCTCACTGAGAAGACAGTCCATTGCCCTGGGCTCCCGAGGCATTGGGGATTCCTTTTAACTCGGGCTGTGCAGTGAGCTGAGCCCACCTTGGAGCTGTACACTGCATTCCCCCGGTTTTCCTTTTCCCCGTGTTGCAGTTGAGTGAGTGAAGCCTGTCCTATAAGTCTTATCTCCTGCTTATGTTCCAAATCTTGGAGCCTAGGAACAGCAGGGATCTATCTTCCTTGTCTTTCAGGACTGTGAACTGCATGGGCATTCCTTGGTCACAGACAACCTTATAGTACTAACTCATCCAGGCACATCGGCACTGCACCGCCTTCCAGGTGGCTCTCTGGACTTGCACTAAGTACTCTTTATGAGACACTTCACTCTGTATCTCCGGGTAATGGTTCTCAAGTTATACGATGCAAAAGTATTATGTGAGGAGTTTGTTAAAATGCAGATTCCTGGATGCAAATCCCTTAAGATACTAATTCATTCAATACGGAGTGCCAAAATTTGTTTTATATCAAGCA
>PVIY010022971.1:0-40002 GCA_004026745.1 Myrmecophaga tridactyla | reverse complement strand
GTCCCACAAAGCGCCCCAGCTAGTGTGGGGACAATCTCTGGAGCCCTGTGGGACTCCCTTCCTTTTTTCAGTGGGGACCGAGTGTGAGTGACACTCGCGGGTGTACAGCTCTGCTAGCTGGGAGGCAAGCTGGGAGGTGTTTGATGGACGTTTTAACTAGAACCTTCTTGGCCACGGGTGGAGAGGGGACTTTGTCATTCCCTCCAACTCGCCATTGCCAGGAGGAGAGACAGAGCTGAGCTTTGAAATGGCATCACTGGGGGAAGATGACATCCACTGTGGGATGAGGGAGCAGCTGGCAGAATCAGAGCTGGGTGGGGCTGTCCCACCTTGAAGCCTCTGTTTTCACTGTGGGTGGGGGTTATCCTACCCCAAATCCCAAGGAACCGAAATGTGGGAATCTGCCAACAAGCAGATGAATCAATCTCTTGCCCTGTGTATGAGGGGCTGCTTCTGACTGCCTGGGGATGTAACAGGTCTACTTGAAAGGGCTGTGGGATTTGGGGAGGGGGCAGTTCAGGTGGAAGCTGCGAAGGCAAGAAAATGGCAAGTCCCCTCCCAATTTAGTTTCTTAGGCATCACCATCTGCAAACCCATCTTCCCTTTTTGGCAACTCAAATCCTTTGGATCCTGAGACCTGAGAAAGTGAGAACCACAAGTTCCCACAAAGCCTCTCTGGCCTCTGTGCTTTCTATAATGAGGAAAGTGACATCCAAACATTTTGTATGATCTCACTGTTCATACTTAGAATAGACAAATCCGTAGCCTTAGAAGAGAGAATACCAGGTAACCAGGGCCCAGGATGGGGGTGTGTGGGGAGAGAATGGGGAGTTAATGCTTAGAGTGTACACAGTTTCTATTTGGGATGGTGGAAAAGTTTTGTAAATGGATGGTGGTGATGGTAGCACAGCCTTGTACATGTAATTAACACAACTGAATAATATATTTAAATGTGCTTAAAAGGGGAATTGTAGGTTGTATATATGTCACTAGAATCAAAGTTAGAAAAAAATAGGACTGAACAACACAACAGAGAGCCCTACTATAAATAATGGATTATAGTTAATAGTACAATTATAATAATACTTTCATCAACTGCAACATGTGCCGTACTAATGTAAGGTATTAATATGGAGGAGGGGTATGGGAACTCTACATACACTGCATGACACTTTTTTTTCCACCAAGTTTATAATTTTATTATACTCTGAATAGAGATGATAGTTAAAGAGCAGAGAAAATGAGTATACAAAGAATTTATAGAACATTCATTTACATAATGGACATATTCTTTACAGTATCAAAAAAGTAAAATATTCACTAATAAGTATGGCAGCAAAGGAGACATTATAAGGCCTCTGATGCTGTGATGACACAAGAAACCCTCTAATGCAGTGTGACTTTTAACATGGTTAGAGTTTAACACTGGAGGATTACAATAATACACTGAATGAGTAGATTAAAAGGACCCTGGGTATAATATTTGCGGCAAATAGCAGCTGTGAACTTACTAGCATTTGCTGTCCAGGACAGTCCATCTATGCCCAACTGCAGCCAGGGAGGCAAGCTGCCTGGGAACGCACTTTCTCCCAGGGGCCCAGAGCCCAGCTGGGCAGCTGTGGCTTGCCCCTGGTTTCTGTACAACGTACAGGTTTCTGTACAACTACCTGGAGTCACCTTGCTCTCTTTTTAATGCACATATTGTCTGATTCTTGTGCACCTATAACTTGTCTAATAAATTTTTTTTTAATGCTAAGCAATGTGCCCAAATATGGTGTATTTAGGGAAGAACATAGGGACTTCTGTGTTTTAGGGGATTTTCTGATGCCTCTCTTGACTGCAAGAGGTCACTGTTCATGACCATGGCATTTAATAGAGATGGGCTTTGGAAGCGGCCAAAGCCAAGTTTTCCCTTCCTCTGTCATGTACATTCATTTTGAAAAGCGAACCCAAGACTTGTGAGCTGAACTGTGTTATATGAGGTTGGAACTTTGCTTTAAAAATAAATTTCTTTGCAAGACATGCTTGGCTGAGTGCAGTGGAAGGGTTCCGACCACTGCTAGGGCAGCTGGCAGGCGTGGAGACATGCACACTTAGATTCTCTCAGGACTCTACATGTGGCTGCTTCTGAAACATTTTACCCTGTGAAGACAGCCCTTCCTTCCAACCCAACCCAGCTACCTACACCCTGAAGTGTGAGCTGCTTTTTCACAGTCGACTAAAGCCTATTTGTTGCTATTAAACCAAAAATAGAAAACATAAGGGAAAAATGTATTTTTATATAGAAGTGAGAACTGAGTCAGAGGGAAAGTAGTTTACAGTATGGGACTAAGGCATTAACAGGGAACAGATAGGATAGTTTGGAAGGTTAAAGAACAATACAAATATGAAAGCATCAAGAACATATGCACATAAAAGGTGACCTTGAGAGAATGAATTTAACATCTACAGGCCATATTAGAAAAACCATTCACTTTGATTTAGAATCCTTCCCCTGCTACCTCTGCTAAATGAAGGTCATAGAGATAATAACTGGAACCTGTTTTCTTCTTTTCCCTGAATTCATATCCAATCTTTACTATTCCATCTAGCCTTATACCTTGATTTACTTTTTCTTATTAAAATTGAGATGGAGGATTAAAGATGATCCAAAGGGAAAGGAAGAGATGGTGTAATTAACCTCCTTAAAAAATCAGGGAAATGCAAATTAAAACCACAGTGAAGCACCATTACACTTGCTTTAGAATGGCAAAAATTAAAAAGACTACTAATACTAAGTGCTGGTGAGAATAGGGAGCAAAAGGAGTCTTTATACACTGCCACTGGGTGTGTCAATTGGTTCAATCACTTTGGAAAACAATTTGGAATCATCTATTAAAAGTGAACCTATAGCACCCTATGATCAGCAATTCCATTCCCAATATACATACTTTGTGCACTATGCACCCCAGAAAGCATGCTGGATAGCAGCTTTATCTATGATAGCCAAAGTGGTAGAGCACTAAAATGGACAAGCTACAGCTACAGAAAGCACAGGTGAATCTCATGAACATAAAACATACTCCATGATTCTACTGACATGAAGTTCAAAAACTGGCAAAAGTAAATGCTTTTGTTTAGAGATTATTTTGCTTAGTGATTTGGAAGAAAAATGCAAGGACATACTAAAAGAGATTCGTACCCTCTAGGAGGAATGGGGGATTGGATTTGGAGGGAAGCATGGCAGGGTGTTCAATGCTGCTGGTCATATTATATTTCTTGACTTCAGTGGTATTAGTATCAGTGCTTGTTGTTTTTCATTAGTCATTAAGCTGCACATATATACATATATACATACCCACATATAATTATGTACTCTTTTACATGTTTTATATTTCATAATAAAAATGGGATAAAAAGACAGCTGGTACAAGTTGAAAACTGACTGTCTTTTGCTTTTGGATAAGCTCTTTTTGCAAAGGTACATACTTCCTTGAGATTGCCTGAGAGAGCAAGTCCTGCAGGAAAGTCCCTCTGTTCCTGTGCTCCAGCCCAGACAGGCTGTGCACTCTCCCAAGACAAGAAACCAGCAGGACGGGTGATCACGCTTTAAGGCCTGGCAGTGTTGAGCCCATTGCCACATGGAGCTGGCAGGAACAGCGACCAGCCATGGACACGCAGCCTGAGTAGCGACCGCAGCAGCTGGCAGGAAATGAGGGTAGAGAAGGGAAACCCACAGGCCCAACATCTGTAGGTGGCAAAGACCAGAAGGCTCAGTGACAGTAACGGCCAGCAACTATGAAGTATCTGCTGGCAACAGGCAGGTCCCAGGCTGGGCTATTTTTAATCTGACATACAGGAAGAACTGGTTTGGAAGCTGAAATATTGCTCCTCCTTCTTGCCACCTCCTGTCCCTCAGAAAACACTCCTCATCCTGTGGCACTCCCACTGAGGTTTAGCCCCACGCAGAGGGGAAGATCAAAGGCAAGTCTTCTGGCTCCTGTTAGCTTGGTTCCCAAGGTCAATTGGGCTTAGGCTTGTTCATGGACGCCCTAGAATATTTTTCCCAATCATTCTCTCTGAGGAAGTGAGTTAACAGATTTGGGTGTTTTTGTTTGTTTGTTTGTTTTTGCTATCACTAAGTGTGGGATTTCAATGCTTTGAACTCAGATATGCTGCAAAGTTGTTCTGACGGGGCCTTAAAGTCTGTGACCTCTTGTGGCATGGCTACTCTTGCAGGTGGGATGGGAAGAGTGCCCACCCCACCTCCCTAGCTTGATAACATCAGTGTGTGCAATGAGCAAGCCTGATTCTCATAGGTGCCAAAGCACTTTGCAAAGGCCGGGGAGAGATGGCAAGCACGGAGGGGCTGAACTCCATCTCATCCTATCTGCTCCTGTCTAAGAGATGATGTGGGGTGGTGGCACCCAACCACGGATGGGGAAGTGGGGTCTCAGGAGGTGGGGGACCCTCAAGGTGGCTTCCCTGTGACCCCACTGCAGATAGAGCAGCCAAGGCTCATTCTAGCCCACTAGGCTTTCTCCTTTTCAATGGCTGAGTGGAGGAGAGTTGAGAGGAGGGGAAGGAGATTCCTGGGATGATCTGTGTACATGTAATGTACATTCACTGTGACTGGGGTAGACCTGCGGATAGACGTTTTGCCCTCCCCTCCAGAGCTGATGCTGTGTCTTGGAGAAGAACAGGATAGCAGATGCTGCCACATGGGCATCATTCCAGCCCTCAGTCAGAATCATCCACCTAGTGGTGGCTTCTTAAGAAGGACAGCTGAGCAGAGGGGAACCACATGGATGCCGATATAAGGCTGAGATCCCCTAGTCAGGAGAGATGGAAGCTCCACTGCTCACAAAAGACAAAAGCCAATGCCACTTTGGGGTACTTTTGCCTCATACCACAGCAAAATTTAGGGACATGTGCATTCCACACAAGTGATGAAAGCAGGATCAGCCTAGAACAGCAGTCCAAATCTGGGGCCACACCAACCTGATCTTCAAGCCATCTGCCTTTTGGAAAATTTCATCACGAATGCCCTCTCTCTCCCTCTGCTTCACTCGTAAAGGTGGGACTGCATCTTGATGCCTCTCCTCCACTTCATGGATATCTTGATCATCGCCAACAAACTGATATTGACATCAGCTCACAAGTCCCTCTGAACTTTTAACTTCAATAGGTCACGATCTTTGATGTTGACCTCCTGGCTGCAGAACCACATATGTCAAATAAAATGTTATACTTTGATCAGTGCTGGCATGTATGAGAGTGCTGACTGAAATTAGCTTTTATCGTGTTATATGAGGCTCACGTCAGCCAAACACAACCTCATTCATTAATGACGAAAAGATCTTTGCTAAACCCACAATTTGCTTTTGAAATATAAGTGTTGCATGAATATGTGTGTGATTGTATAGATATATAGTATATATGTAAAGACTAGTCTGAAACTTGGACAGGGAAAAGTGGGCAGCAAATAAGAGCAAAAAACTGTGGGTTTGTCCTGAGGGCAAATATTAATATAAGCAAGGTAGCCAGCAGCAAGATGGAAACCTGAACCCGTGACTCCCACATTAAAGCAAGGACCTGTGGAGAAGAAACCTCTTCAACCCTGCAGGAAAGAATTTCCAATATAAGACACTCAGTATTCCCACAGAGGGATCACAATCAAATATGAACTCAGAATGATCTCCAAAAACATAATGAAATATACTTTATGAGAAAGAAGGGGTGAGGGAATAATTGGATATGGAATATAAAATAACTATGTATAAAATGTTAAAGAAATCAAAGATGGGATCACAAAAACTAGCAAGCAATAAGAGATGCTAAAAAATGCCCAGCAAGATTCAAAAACAAAGCAAGACAAACAGAACCTTTAGAAATAAAAAAAAAAAAAAAGAAATTGGTGAAAAAAATCAGTTGATAAATTTAAAAGATTAGACACAGTTGAAAAGACAATTAATGAACTGAAGGACAGCTCCAAAGACCTTACCCATGCTGTAGCACACAGAGAAAAGGCAATGGAAAATAAGAAAGAATACAGAGGATCAATTGAGAGGGTCTAACATAGGATTAATAAGACCCTCTGAAGGAAGAAATAATAAGAATAGAGGAGAGTAATATTTAAAGAAAAAAATAGCTGGTTATTTTCCAGAACTGATGAAAAACAAAAATCTATTGATATAAGCAGTATACGTACATAAGAACCAATAGCCTAGGTTTATACAAATTATCTTGTTCATCTTCATAATGACTCAGAAAAAATATGTATTTCCCCATTTTATCACTGAGTAAACTGAGGTTTGGAGAAAGTAATTAAGTCATCTAAATCACAAAGCTGCTATTAAGTGGCTGAGCTTGTCTGACTTCATAGTCTGGGTTTCCTTGACAGCTTAGTTAAATAGAAGCAGTCTTAAGGTTAAATCTATCTCAGCCAGTCAAATACTTCAGTATTTGGTGTGTTGAAGGAACATTCCAAATTACACATATGATTCCAGATCCTCCAATATACAATGAAAATATCAAATTATCACTGTACTTACTCTAGTCCAGGTAGCTAACAGGCATCAGCAACAAGGTCAGATGTGGTTTCCAGACCAGCAGCATCAGCATCACTTGGGAACTTTTTAGAAATGTAAAATTTTGAGCCCCAACCCAGAACTATCAAATAAAAAAAACCCGGGGCAGGGGGCACCTAGTGATCTGTGCTTTAAGCAGCCCTCCAAGTGATTTTCACACACATGAAAGTTTGGAAACTACTGCTCTACATCATTTCATCTGAATCTTGTATACATCCTGTGGAATCCAGCTGCCTAAAGGACTGCATTCATCGTTCTTCTTTATACTAATTTACATTTATTTCCTGTCATGGGTAATACAAGTGTGTAGTCTTAGGAACCATCTCAGTTTCTCTAAGGAATGTGCCATATTGCAATAATTTTTTTTAAGGCTGGCTTACACCAAGAGTCCCACTTCCACTGAAATGGATTACTAATACATATTTCAAAATGGGGGGCTTCAACAGCCATCCAGTCTACATGGCTGGACACAAAGAGAGGAGAAGGTGTAGGGTGTAGGTGGAAGGCATTGCTCTAATATTCAAGGGTGACAGGTATGGCATCTGGTATCCCCAAGACAGGTCCACCTATGCCTGTTCCTGGACAAAGACCATATGGCTCAGACTTGCACAGCCCTGCTTCTGAGTGGATACAACCCTTTTAATTAGAGAGCCAGAATCTGAATCTTCTTGACTCTGGCTTGTGTGGAAAATGGGGTACACCTCTCAGGACCATCTACCATGCTGGTCACTGCTTTATCCTCTGGGGCCTCCTACAGGGTCTTGGATGTAAGAGGCACAATGAGTGAGTGAATGATTGTGTGTGAGAGTGTGTGTGTGTGTGTGTGTGTGTAAGAGAGAGAAAGAGAGACAGAGAAAGATGAGAAGGAGGGAGAATAAGAGAGAGACGGGAAAAGGAGAGGAGAGGAGGGGTATGAGGTTTTGATAGAAATGGGTATAATGGGAAGGGGAGGGGAGAGAAGGAGAAGAGAAGGGAGAAACTGAGAAAGTCATCCACTACATGGAAAATTGCTAATAAAGAATTGATGATTCAAAGATTAAAGTGTTTCTCTTTGAAAAGGACAGGGGAAGGAAGGTAAAAAAGGCTACTGCATTTTAGATGAAGAACACATAAGGATATAGCACACCATGGAAATGATTGTTCATGGGGGCTGGAAAGGTGTTTGGCTATTTAGGTGTTCTGGAGGCCAAAACACACATGTGTTTGGTATCAGCTTAGAGGGCCTTCAGTATTGTCATGATATTCAGAAGAAATGGGAGTGATGGGAAATAAACAAGTAAACTCAAAGCAAACTAAAGATAATATTGGATAGTCACAAGTGGCAATGTGGTGGTTTGAAAGGAAGTATGCCCTCTAGAAAAGCCATGTTTTAATCAAAATCCCATTTCATAAAGGTAGAATAATCCCTATTCAATACTGTAGGTTTGAAACTGTAATCAGATCATCTCCCTGGATGCTGTGATTTAGTCTTAGTCAAGAGTGGTTGTTAAGCTGGATTAGGTGACGACATGTCTCCACCCATTTGGGTGGGTCTTGATTGGTTTATTGGAGTCCTATAAAAGAGGAAACGTTTTGGAGAATGGGAGATTCAGAGAGAGCAGAGAATGCTGCAGAACCACGAAGCAGAGAGTCCACGAGCCAGCGACCTTTGGAGATGAAGAAGGAAAATGCCTCCCGAGGAGCTTCGTGAAACCGGAAGCCAGGAGAGAAAGCTAGCAGATGACACCATGTTCGCCATGTGCCCTTCCAGCCAAGAGAGAAACTGTGACTGTGTTCACCATGTGCCTTCTCACTTGAGAGAGAAACCCTGAACTTCATCGGCCTTCCTGAACCAAGGTATCTTTCCCTTGATGGATGCCTTTGATTGGACATTTCTGTAGACTTGTTTTAATTGGGACATTTTCTCGGTCATGGAACTGTAAACTAGCAACTTACTAAATTCCCCTTGTTAAAAGCGATCCTGTTTCTGGTATATTGCATTCCAGCAGCTAGCAAACTAGAACAGGCAATAAGTCCTTTATGAGACTATGGTGCTGGAGAGAGAAACATTGTAACATGCCACGTAGTTTATGGTATGTCTTTTTGAGTTTAACATCAACCCCCTTAGGCTATAAGTATGATGAGGACAGGGACCAATGTCTTATTTTTCATGGTATCAGCAGCTCCCAATACCTGGCTCAAATCTGGTTGAATGCACAAGTATTTTGTTGAATGAAGTATGTTGTTGAATACAATATTTTGGTATCCTCTTCTTTTACACAGCACACTTATACAACTAAAAAATAGAAAGGTATAATTCAAGTAGCATTGGTGATTTATAAGTTTGATGGCTCATTTGACAGATCTGAAGCATAATTTTTTCTTTTTAACATAATTCAGCTCTTTGGAGGTTTATCATTAATTTTAAGGATCACTTTGAACTTGCTCTTGGATCTGTTTGGATCTGTAAGATTTGCAAGGACTTTTAGCCAAAAACAATAAAATATTTACTTCTGGATACTAAACATCAAGAAGGTGACAATTTCACGTATTTTTTTTTCTTTTGCAAAATGTGGTATTGGTGCAGAATTTTCATCCTAAAACACTTTATAGATGAAACAAAGGACTCATTGCATTCCATTCTGGCAGAGATGATACTGCACAGGTCATGTCATGTGCTTCTATGCTGGGACACATGGGCCATGAAAGTGAGGTATTTCTGCAAGAGAGGATGAGGGCTAATGAAGAAAGCTAAGAAAACTCAGGCCTTGCATGCACAACCTCTTCCAAAGACCAAGAGGGGCCTAGCAGTGTGTCTGCATGACCATATACTTTTGTTCAATTCGTACTTTCTTTTAGTCATACCTGAGGAAACATTCTCTTCCACTCCAACTTCCCTTGAGACAGTTGACAGCAATCCAAAAAATGTGCATGACTTTACTAATAATGAGCTGGGAATCTAGAGGAGGGACAAAATTATCTTTTTTCCATATAGAAGAAATAATGTTACAAAATTACTGTCCAATGAAAATGCAGTTAAGCATCACACTCTCAAAAAATGTAGGAAATAAAAGATGTTATACAGAGGTGTCAGGGAGTTAATTAAAAATTTATATTGCCTTCCTAAATTTTGTATGTTTAAGTTTATCGTGTTTTTTTTTTCTCTGTCTAAAAATATATTCAGTGCTGGACTTCATGTAGTATTCTCTTTTCTTTGTTTTAAAGAGGGTCTCCAAATTGTATATGTTTTGGGCCCAACAAATGCTTGATTTTCCTTTTCAGGGGTATTATGGGTTGAGCCGTGTGCTGGTTTGAAAGGAAGTGTGCCCCCTAAGAAAAGCCATGTTTTAATACAAATCCCATTTCATAAAGGTAGAATAATCCTTATTCAATACTGTATGTTTGAAACTGTAATCAGATCATCTCCCTGGATGATGTGATTTAGTCAGGAGTGGTTGTTAAACTGGATTAAGGGATGACATTTCTCCACCCATTTGGGTGGGTCTTGATTGGTTTATTGGAGTCCTATAAAAGGAAATGTTTTGGAGAATGAGAGATTCAGAGAGAGCAGAGAATGCTGCAGCACCATGAAGCAGAGAGTCCACGAGCCAGCGACCTCTGAAGATGAAGAAGGAAAATGCCTCCCGGGGAGCTTCATGAAATAGGAAGCCAGGAGAGAAAGTAGCAGATGATGCCTTACTCACTATGTGCCCTTCCAGCTGAGAGAGAAACTGTGACTGTTCACCACGTGCCTTTTCAGATGAGACAGACCCTGAACTCCATCAGTCTTCTTGAACCAAGGTATCTTTCCCTGGGTGCCTTTGATTGGACATTTCTATAGACTTGTTTTAATTGGGGCATTTTCTTGGCCTTAGAACTGTAAACTAGTAACTTATTAAATTCCCCTTTTGAAAAGCCATTCTGATTCTGGTATATTGCACTCCAGCAGCTAGCAAACTAGAACAAACTGTGTTGCCAAAAAAAGATGTGGTCAAGTCATAACTCCCAGTCCTGTGAATGTGACCTTATTTGAAGTAGAGTCTTTGAAGATGTGGTGAGGTAAACTGAGGCCAAGCTGGGTTAGGGTGGGCCCTAATCTAATATGACTCTTGTAAGAAGAGGCACATTTGCACACAGGGACAGAACGACACAGAGACAAGGCCATGTGAAGACAAGGCAGAGATTGGAGTGATGCATCTATAAGCCAAGAAATACCAGCAAATATCAGAAGCCAGAAGAGGCAAGGAAGGATGGTCCCCTACAGGTTTCAGAGGGAGCATGGCTCTGCTGACACCTCAGTGCAGCCTTGCAGCCTCTAGAACAGTAAGAGAATACATTTCTTTTGCTTTGAGCCACCAAATTTGTGGTACTCTGTTATGGCAGCCCTAGCAAATACAGGAGAGGATATTTAACTTTGGAAAAATGCTATTTCTTTCCCTTTTCTAACAAATTCATTTCTCGCTCATACCTGAGCTGTGACAAACTTCTCAAAATTGCCAACTGAGCCATGACTAAGACCTTGGTGGGACAAGGTAACACTCCTCACTCCATGCCCCTTCCTTCGGCCTCTGTCCCTGGCGGCATCTAGAAGGCACAGTCCTAGCTCACACCCACAAGGGCTGGCTGGGGGACTCTGTGCCTGGGCCACCCATCCAGACATAACAGGGACCTGGCATGGTTAAAAGCAGAACAATAAATCACTATCTCTACAAAAGCCCCAGACAATTGAGAGAGAGGGTCTATAAAGACTTATTCTGTCCATCTCCTCTCTAAAGAACCCATGTATATAATATGTATTAGATGTTTACATGCATTTTTTTCCCTTCAATATACAACGTCCCTGACAATGGCTTTCATAACACGGTTACTACCTGAATGGGCTCAGCTGTGCTGTGTGGCCAGGAGATGAGATGGAGAAGGTTGACCAGAAGCCCCTGTGCTTTCTGATATTTCACATGGACCTGTCCCAGTGCAGTGTCTTGCGTGGAGTATAGGCAGTGCTAATGGTAGTGGAGCATCTGCACAGTGCTTTTACTGCTTTGTGTGGACTCCTCACAGCCCAGACCATCAGAGACACTGGCTTCTGGCCTTGAGGTTCTGCTTGTCTTATAATAACTTCCTTGAAGGTATCTGGGTCCTCGTTTGAAAAACAAGGGATTTAGACCCATTAAGCTGTTAAAATCCCATTCAGCTCAGGTATCCTATGACTGTAGATGGATTTCACATATAATTCAAGTGGAGAGAAAACTGGACAGCACCTCCCATCCCCCCAGACATGCTCTATCTTGATGGTTAGGATTTCTAGGATAGATCTTCTGCACGTTAAATTGCATCACAGAAGATTTATGATCTAATGCAGGTCTTGTAATTTTTGAAATATGCTGCCTTTCTCTAAATGTTTTCTCAGACTGTTAGATCAAAGGGATTTCTGATGGCCATAATGCTGAGTGTTTTGGGAAATTCTTTCTTTAACCATTTAAGCCACTTTTATATACCTTGTTTTCAGTGTAATGTTCTCAGACTGAAATGGTGGTATCTGAATGTTTAAGATACCATATTTTTAATAAAAATGAATTCATTAAAAATAATTTTTGGGATTTTGTTTGCCCTTACTGGTAAAATCCTATTAATTCTTTCACAATGTGCAATGCAAAAGTAAACTTTCAATCTACTCTGTGGAATATATATTCTTTATTTAAATTTGTTACTTATAAATAGAAAAAGGCAAATGTGAATGCCTTTATGCCAAGAACAGTGAATCTCACTCTATATATCAACAACCACAGAGTAAAAATAATCACACCATTTGCAAACTGATTAAGAGAAGAGGATAAGAGGGGCACCTCCTGGCATTCTCACGTGCAGAAGAAAGACTCCAAGGTCAGCCGAACACCTATGCTGTGGAGAGGGAAAGGGTTTCCATTGAAGAATGATGTTCTGATATATGTGACTGGTGAATCCAAGTATATTTCACGACTGCTAGAGGAGAAAGGCCTCACAGATGCTGACTTTCTGTACCAGGTGTTTATTACAGTATGTAACGCTCAATAACCCTAAGAGGTATGTATATTCACTAAACATTATAGAAAAGGAAAGGAAGAAAAAGAGACCACTAAGTAACATGCTCAAGGACACATGCTGGTTAGAAGGCTGGAGCCAGCATTTGATACCTGATAACCTGACAGCAAAGACCTATACTGTGCCATTCCCTGCCCAAAGATGAAGCCTACAAACCACACAGTATATTGTTTTGCATTTCTATGTTTACTGTTGTATCCTGCAACTATACATCAATAAAAATTTAGGAGGAGACAGAGATACATTAAAAAATCCACACATCACTATAGACTCATAGGGAATCACACACTACTCTAGTGTTGTAACATTTCAGGAATCAAAACAGTGATGTAATTCACTGACTTAGGCAACATACTCTTTGAGCATCTTCTAAGTCCTGGCCACAGGTCTGCCTACTCAGGTGCCTACCCCAATTAAAGCACAGCTAGGTGGCAGAGATAAAGTGATTTTGATATAAAAATGCCCTGTGACTGAATTATCAATGAAATCCAAGGAAGTCCTTGGGAAGTAATTGAGAGAAAGAATCAGAGTAAAGTGAAAATCACTCTGTTCCTAGGCATAATAGGAAATAGAGATCTAGAATCTTGAAAATAAAGAATTTGAATCAGGCTTGTGGTTCACAGAACCTATATAGGGAATGAAGAAGGGTATACATATACCAGACTGACGGGGGAAGTTCAAGAGTTACCCCCTGCCAAATGGTTCATCAAAAATCCATGCACTCAAGGCAAGAATGTGCAATGGCACCACTCTCCAAATGCACCTTCCAGTTTTAAACCCTTCAAGATGATTTCTCACCACCTGCACCACTTGTAAAAGTCATCTGGGCACTTAGGGCACTTGTCCTTCTCTGTAAGATGAGCAAGGAGAATGGGTTGGACTTGTGAGACTCCATGGCCCTCTCCACCCTTGACATTCCAAGATTAAAGAAAATACCTACTCTGACGAGGTTTTGTGACATATACACAAAGAGCATATTGATGGCTCCAAGGCAATGCAACTGGTCAATTTCTAATATTCTTTTTACCTGTTCCCTAACACCTCTCCAACATTTAGCCTCCTAAAATAAAATACAACCTAAAGTGGTAAGCTTCCTTCATAGCTCTGTAGTATACCTCCAAATGACTAAGGGAGGAGAAATAATAAAAGGATGGGGAGGAAGAAAGGCAGTGATTGGTGTCCCATTGCTTCTCTTATTCCACCCAAGTAATGATGGCAGGAAAGACTTACTTCTAATTTGGGTAGCAAGAATGCATGTTTTCCCAAGAGAGGGGTCTTGTGTCATTGGACTACAGAGAAAATCAGTGATTCCAGTAAAAACTCTTGTATTTTCCCACTGAACTATTGATGTTATTCCCTAAATGAGAACCACCGGTCATTTAGTATCATGCAGCTGGATCTCACTTGGTCTTTATTCCCCATATTCATTCATGACTCAAACAGAACTTATGTTTCTTCACCTTCTTCAAACTGCTAGACATTGCACATGACACATTTCCATGCATTAACTTATTTTAAATCAAGTTAATAGGGCCTATCATTAGGAATCACAGAAATTAGGTCTATTTCTAAAACTATGAGCTTCATAGTTTCTGTCTAAAAAAATTTTTATTGACAAATTTTCACACACATGCAGTCCATACATGGTGTACAATCAATGCCTCACAATATCATCTCATAGTTGTGTGTTCATTAGTATGATCATTTTTAGAACATTTGCATCACTTCAAAAAAAGAAATAAAAAGAAAAAGGAAAAAACTCATATTTCCCATACTACTTACCTCTGCCTCTCATTGACCCTAGTATTGCAGTGTACCCATTTTTTTAACCCTTATCCCCCATATTATTCATTTTTTTTATCCTTATTTTTTTACTCATTTGTCCACACCCTGGACAAAAGGAGCATCAGACACAAGGTTTTCATAATCACACAGTCACACTGTAAACACTGTATCATTATACAATTGTCTTAAAAAATCAAGGCTACTGGAACACAATTTCAGGTACTTTCATCCAGCCACTCCAATACACCCTAAACTAAAAAGAGATATCTATATAATGCATGAGAATAACCTCCAGGATAACCTCTCGACTCTGTTTGAAATCTCTCAGCCACTGAAACTTTATTTTGTCTCATTTTTCTCTTCCCCCTTTTGGTCAAGAAGGCTCTCTCAATCCCATGGTGCCAGGTCCCAGCTCAACCCAAGAATTCTGTCCCACATTAGCAGGGAGATTTATACTCCTGGGAGTCATGTTCCATGTCAGGATCACGACAGTGAGTTCACCTGCCAAGCTGGCTTAGAGAGAAAGGCCACATATGAACAACAAAAGAGGTTCTCTGGGGGTGTGACTCTTAGGCATAATTTAAGTATGCTTAGCCTCTCATTTGTAGGAATAAGTTTCATAGTCACAAACACCAATATCAAGGGCTCAGCCTTTTGATTTGGTTGTCCCCACTACTTGCAAGAATATCAGAAATTCTCCACATGGGGAAGTTGAATATTTCCTCCTTTCTCCCCAGGACCCAAGGGGACTGTCATGGTCGGGTTCATGTGTCAACTCGGTTAGATAGTGGTGCCCAGTTGTCTGGTCAGGCAAGTGCTGGCCTGTCTGTTGCAATGAAGTCCATTTCAGGGACTTAAATCATGATCACGTTGGCTGCATCCACAGCTGATTGCATTTGTAATCAGCTAAGGGGAGTGTCTTCTGCAATGAGTGATGCTTAATCTGATCACTGGAAGGCTTTTAAGGAGGATTCAGAAGGGATGGTTACTCTTCCTGCTTCAGTCAGTGAGCCTCTCCTGTGGAGTTCATCCAGACCCTTCATTAGAGTTGCCAGCTTCACAGCCTACCCTATGAATTTTGGATTCTTCCATTCCCACAGCTGTCCAGCCAGCCTCTCCTGAGAGTTCATTGAGAACCATCACTGGAACTGCCAGCTTGCAGCCTTCCCTACAGATCTTGGACCCTTACATCCCCATGGTTGCCCAGCCAGCCTCTCCTGAGAGTTGGTTGAGGACCTTCATTGGAGATGCCAGCTTGCAGCCTGCCCTACCTACAGACCTTGGACTCTACATTGCTATGGTTATATGAGACACTTTTATAAATTTTATATTTATAGATAACTCCTACAGATTCTGTTTCTCTAGAGAACCCTAGCTAATACAGCTTGGTACCAGAAATGGGGTGGTTCTTAAGAAACAGAATCTTAAAAATGGGTTTTTACAATTGGTTTTCTACTCTGACTGGACTCAAAGGCATCAAGGATTCTGTTTCCCATAATCAGAATGATACTGCCAATCCAAGGTGAGCTGGCAAAAGAGATAGACAAAATACCACCACTGGATTCTTCTAATGCTTTGCTTATATGAAGCCAGGCTCTGATGGATAATGTTTTTGACACTTTTACAGAGTTTTGTGGAAATAGGAGGCATAGAGATATTGGCTGGTTGTTGTTAGATATGCTGTATACATTAATGAGCAAAAGGGATGAGTTGAAGGCTTCAAATGAGAAGCTTACTTGCCATATGACAGATGTAAACGTTTCTATGAGTGCCCTGTAGGAAAATCTTATTTCCTGTAGTCACAGATCTAAGATCTCTGAAAATCAGACTCAGAGTCTCAATGTTAGAGTAGCAACTTTACAAAATAAACTGAAATCTCAATCTTGCATGGTGTTCCCTGTTAAAATTGAGGGCATTGATTGGAAAGGAGTGGGACCCTGAGAAATGGGATAGTGACATATGGATTGATAATGATGTTGGTGGAGAGGTTAAAACCCAAGATCATGCTGAGTCTTTTCAACATAACTCTGTTATAGTCTGCCCTGAGGACATAGCTGCCCCACCTCCAGCCTGCACTGAGGAGTTGGCCACCCAACCTCCACCTGAAAGGATTAACCCTAGAGTGATTAATCCTGTTTCACCAGATGAAACTGCAAACAAATGCCCTGAAGCAATTGGCTTGGACATTACTTGAGGTTGATATAACTGCCGTGGTATAATGTAGATGAGGGGATCCAATGGCTTAGAGAGACTAGAATGTTAAAGTGGATTTATCATGGAGAGTCTGCTCACACAGCCCAGGAATGTCTGGAGGATGCACCTTTTGCCAGAACTGTGAGAAATAAATTTGTGAGATTAGCTCCATCATCTCTGAAGAGCTCTCTAGTTGCCCTTCTCCGTAGGTCAGATATTATGGTGGGAACTGCTGTCACTGAGCTGGAATCCTTAAATACAATGGGGATAATCAGATCTTGAGTTGGCAGAAGCCAGGTGGCAGCATTTAATTGCCAAAGACAAGGTGGACGTGGCTATCATAATGGACAGCAGACTCAAAGCAGGAGTCAAAATAATATGACTCACAGAAACTTGTGTCATTGCCTAGTAGACCATGGAATATATGGACATAAAATAGATGGGTAGTCTATTAAATTCTTGTTTGAGCTGTATAAGTGAAAATGTTCTAGGACAAGTGAACAGAAATCTATCCTGAATTAAAAAAACAGAGAGTCATGGCCCCTTAATCAATTTCCATACTTGAGAGTTTACAAACCCAGAGCCCCCTGAATGAAGGGGAGGCCAGGTCCCTTTGGTGGTGGACCCTGTTACAGTGCCACAAATTTATACTGTTAATCTTCCTCCAAGCCTTCCCCAAGGAGACTGATGGCCATTTATCAGGGTAAGTGTGCAGTGGGGAAAAGGAAATGAGCAGATATTTTGGGGATTATTAGACACTCGTTCAGAAGTGACATTAATTCCAGGGGACACAAATCATCACTCTGGTCCACCAGTCAGAGTGGAGGCTTATGGAGGTCAGGTGATTGATGGAGTTTTAACTTAGGCCTGTCTCACAGTGGGTCCAGTGGGCACCAGGGCCCATTCTGTAGTTATTTCCCCAGTTCCAACATGCGAAATTCGAATAGACATACTGAGCAACTGGCAGAACCCCCACATTGGCTCTCTAATTCATGGAGTAAGGGCAATTATGGCAGGAAAGGCCAAGTGGAAGCCACTAGAATTGCCCCTAGCTAGCAAAATAGTAAATCAGAAGCAATATTGGATTCCTGGAGGGATTGCAAAGATTACTGCCACTCTTAAGGACTTGAAGGATGCAGGGGTGCTGATTCCCACCACATCCCCATTCAACTCTCCTATTTGGCTTGTGCAGAGAACAGATGGGTTTTGGAGGATGACAGTGGATTATTGTAAGCTCAACCAGGTGGTGACTCCAATTGCAGCTGCCATTCTGGATGTGGTATCATTGCTTGAGCAAATCAAGACATCTCCTGGTACCTGGTATGCAGCTATTGATCTGGCAAATGCTTTTTCTCAATAGCTGTTAGTAAGGACCACCAGAAACAGTTTGCTCTCAGCTGGCAAGATCAGCAATATACTTTCACTGTCCTACTTCAGGGGTGTATCAACTCTCCAGCCCTATGTCATAATCTTGTCCACAGGAACCTTGATCATTTTTCCTTCCCATAAGACATCACACAGGTCCATTATACTGATGTTATCATGTTGATTTTACCTAGTGAGCAAGAAGCAACTATTCTAGACTTACTGGTAAGGTATTTGCATGTCAGAGGACGGGAGATAAGTCCATCCTCTTATACAGGGGCCTTCCACCTCAGTGAAATTTCTAGATGTCCCATGGTGTGGGGCATGTCGAGATATCTCTTGTAAGGTGAAGGATAAGTTGCTGGATCTGGCCCCTCCTGATCTGGCCCCACCTATGACCAAAAAGAGCCATAACACCTAGTTACTCTCTTTGGATTTGGCGACAACACATTCCTCATTTGGGTGTGCTACTCTGGCCCATTTAGCAAGTGACCAGAAAAACAGCTAATTTTGAGTGGGGACCTGAACAAGAGGAGGCTCTGCGACAAGCCCAGGCTGCTGGACAAGCTGCTTTGCCATTTCGACCATATGATCCAACAGATCCAATGGTGCTGGAAGTGTCAGTGGCAAAAAAAAAAAAGATGCTGTCTGGAGCTTTGGCAGGCCCCTATAGGAGAATCACAATGCAGACGTTAGGATTTTGGAGCAAATCCTTACCATCTGCTGCAGATAACTACTCTTCTTTTGAGGAACAGCTTTTGGCCTGCTACTGGGCCTTAGTAGAGACTGAATGCTTAACCATGGGCCACCAAGTTACCATGAGACCTGAGTTGCCTATCATGAGCTAGGTGTTGTCTGACCTACCAAGCCATAAAGTTGGGTGTGCACAGCAGCACTCCATCATAAAAGGGAAATGGTATATACAAAATAGGGCCAGAGCAGGTCCTGAAGGCAAGAGTAAGTTACATGAGGAGGTGGCTCAAATGCCCATAGTCTGCACTCTTGCCACATTACCTTCTCTTCTCCAGACCAGAGCTCTGGCCTCTTGGGGAGTTCTGTACAGCAAATTGACTGAGAGAGAAAACTTGCACCTGGTTTACAGATGTTTCTGCATGCTATGCAGGTATCATGCAAAACTGGACAGCTGTAGCACTACAACCCCTTTCTTGTATGTCCCTGAAGGACAGTGGTGAGAGGAAATCATCCCAGTGGGCAGAACTTCAAGCAGTGCAAGCTCATTTTGCTTGGAAGGAGAACTGGCCAGAGGTGTGCCTGTACATTGACTCATGGGTTGTTGCTAATGGTTTGGTTGGATGATCAGGGACTTGGAAAAAGTATGATTGGAAAATTGGTGACAAAGAGTTCTGGGGAAGAGGTATGTGGATAGACCTTTTTGAGTGGGCTAAAAACATGAAGATATTTGTGTCCAATGTGAATGCACACCAGAGGGTGACTTCAGCAGAGGGAGGTTTTAATAATTGAGTGGATAAGATGACCTGTTCTGTGGATACCAGTCAGCCTCTTTCCCCAGCAACTCCTCTTACTGCCCAATGGGCTTATGAATAAACTGGTCATGATGGTAGGGATGGAGGTTATGCATGGGCTCAGCAACATGGACTTCCACTCACCAAGGCTGACCTGGCTACAGCCACTGCTGAACGTCCAATCTGACAGCAGCAGAGACCCACACTCAGCCCCCGATATGGCACCATTCCCTGAGGTGAGCAGCTGGCTACATGGTGGCAGGTTGATTACATTGGACCACTCCCTTCATGGAAGGGGCAGTGATTTGTTCTAACTGGAACAGATACATATTTTGGATATGGGTTTGCTTTCCCTGCACACAATGCTTCTGCCAAAATTAGCATCTGTGGACTTACAGAATGCCTTATCCATCATCATGGTATTCCACAAAGCATTGCTTCTGATCAAGGAATCCATTTCATAGCCAATAAAGTACAGGAATGGGCATTTGCTCATGGAACTCTCTGGTCTTAGCATGTTTCCCATAATCCAGAGGCAACTAGATTGACAGAATGGTGGAACTGCCTTTTGAAAACTCAATTACAGTGCCAACTAGGTGATGATATCTTGCAGGGCTGGGGTGATGCTCTCCAGGAGGCTGTGTGTGCTCTGAATCAATATCCACTGTATGGTGCTGTTTCTCCCATAGCCAGGATCCATAGGTTCAGGAACCAAGGGGTGGAAATGTGAGTGGCACCACTCACTATTACCCTTAGTGAGCCACTAGGAAAATTTTTGCTTCCTTTCCCTGGAACCTTCAGCTCTGCTGGTCTACAGGTTTTAGTTCCAGAAGGCAAAGTTCTTTACAGGAGAAAGTGACTGCCACCTAGTCACTTTGGACTACTCATACCCCAGGATCAACAAGCCAAGAGGGGGGTTACTTTACTGGGTGGGGTGGCTGACTCTGACTATCAGGGGGAAATATGACTGCAATTACACAATGGAGGTAAAGAAGAGTTTTCCTGGAATGTAGGAGATCCTCTAGGGCATCTCTTAGTTCTGCCATGCCCTGTGATTCAAATCAATGGAAAACTGCAACAACCCAATCCAAGCAGGACTACCAATGGCTCTGAAACTTCAGGAATCAACGTTTGGGTCATGCCACCAGGCAAACAACCACGGCCAGCTGAAGTGCTTACTGAAGGTAAAGGGAACATGGAACGGGTAGGAAGAAGGTAGTGATAAATATGCACAACAACCATGTGATCAGTTACAGAAACAAGGACTGTGATGCTGTTTGTTCATGTCATAGTATTTAAGTTGTAAGATATCAAGTTTAACAGTGAATATTACCCAAGGACTTGCACCCTGTTCTGGAGAAATTTAATGTATTTCCAGTTGTACGTGGACAGCTGAGTATTTGTTAGGTGAGGAAAAAAATGTGTCTGTTATTGTTTTGTATTTAGAGATTAACTATGGTTTAAGGTGATGTGTATAGCTGCCAAGTTGATAAGGGGTGGACTGTCATGGTCAGGTTCATGTGTCAATTTGGCCAGGTGGTGGTGCCTGGTTGTCTGGTTTGGCAAGCACTGGCCTGTCTGTTGCAATGAGGACATTTCATGGACTTAAATCATAATCACGTTGGCTGCATCAACAGCTGATTGCATTTGTAATCAGCTAAGGGGAGTGTCTTCTGCAAACAGTGATGCTTAATCTGATCACTGGAAGGCTTTTAAGGAGGATTTAGAAGAGACAGGCTCTTCCTGCTTCAGCCAGAGAGCCTCTCCTGTGGAGTTCCTCCAAACCCTTCAATGGAGTTGTCAGCATCACAGCCTGCCCTATGGATTTTGGACTCTTCCATTCCCACAGCTGTCCAGCCAGCCTCTCCTGAGAGTTTGCTGAGAACCTTCTTCAGAGCTGCCAGCCTGCAGCCTGCCCTACAGACCTTGGACCCTTGCACCCTCATGGCCCAGCCAGCCTCTCCTGAGGGTTCATTAAGGACCTTCACTGGAGTTACCAGCTTGTGGCCTGTCCCACAGACTTTGGACTCTACATTCCCACAGTTATGTGAGACAATTTTATAAATTTTATATTTATGGATATCTCCTGCTGATTCTGTTTCTCTAGAGAACCCTAACTTATACAGGGACTTTGGAAATACTTCTTTATTCACTGCCCAGATTACTCTGGGATACATCGGGGTATCACATTAACCTGGACAAACCAACAAGATCTCACACCCTTTCCAATATTTCATGTACTTATGGTGTTCGACGAAACTGACCATACACGTTAAATTAGGTAATGTGCTACCCAAAATATAAATTTTGCACCAAATAAACATCTCTCCCTTTGGTCTCACACAGAAGTTGAAGTTTTAAAAAAATATGAATGATATCATCCTTTACCCTGTATTCTGATTTACCCCAGTCCTGTCCAGATCAGCTTCACGCATATCTCTAGTCAAAGTCTAATCCCTCTTTCAACTTTTTGAACAGTTTCTGTATGGGGTACTGCTGATTTTCATAGCTTCAGAGCTCTAACTCTGAGTCTCACGTCATATAAATATCTGAAGTTTCAGGGAACAACCATTTGCAGGTTATTAATGTCTCGCCAGGCACTGCAGGGAGATGCAAGGTAAGGGAGGTACAGCTCCTGACTTCTGCCATGTACAGACCTGAGACAGCTGGGGAGTGGGCTATAAGGCAAGGGTGAGGAGACAAGTGAGTGCAAGTGGAAGGTGACACCAAACAGTGGCCAGGTAGTCCAGTATAGAGAACCAGTGAGTGATGGGCATGAAGGAGTCCAAATGTCAACATCCAGCAGTGAAAACCAAGCAGAAAAACAAGGTTGAGCACCTAGAACCACAAATCTCTGGCAATTCCTCGCCTATGATTATTTGCCCTCTGAGACTCAGTTCAGACAAACCTTTTCCCTTAGCTTGAGTTCAGAGCCCTATCCATATAGCTGCTTATGGCATGGTACAATCATTATTTGTTTATTCACATGCCCCCACCATGAGGCTATAAACTCTTTCCTGGGCAAGTGTCCAGTCATCTTTATATCCCAGGAACTAGAAAACAAGAGTTATTGAATAAACTTTTGATTAATTCATTGGTTGGATGCTATCAAATTGGGATCACTGGGTCCCCCAGGTAAAAGGGGAAAAACAAACCACAGCAGTGATCTGTTTGTTGGTGAGAGAGTTGGGGTGAAGCTGGTTCATGAAGCATAGGACCTTATGCTGCAGTCCAGTCCCCAGAATTCTGCCTCCCACCTGGCTGCAATGTGCATGGAGGAAAACGAGACAGAGATGAAATACTGTTCCCATAGGTCATCTAGTGTTCCCAGGCACAGAAGAGAAGGGGGTGTCCACACAGAAATGACCTGGACACCTTGACCTGACTCCAGCGTGACGGTACAGGGCTTCACAGAGGAAGTGTGGCACCCTGCACCAGGCCCTGCTCCCCACCTCCTGCCACCACCAACAGTACACACACCTGCACATGTCACTCCTTCTTCTCACCGTCATTAAAAGCATTTCCCATGCTCAGCCATGAGAAGGTGAAGGTCCTGATATCATCATAAAAAAATTAAAAATCAACACTGCACTTTGGATCAAATGTACACGAATGTGCAAATCAGGGTCTCCAAATGCACCTGTTCCCCTGGCTCTCTACAGTCTATTTGCTACACTGCAGGCAGAGGGATCCCAGTGAATATCAGACCTGGTCTAACCTTCCCGAAGACTAAACCAAAGTGAAGTCAGCACCACGCTTTTGTGCTCTCCGCAGCCCAACCCTCATCCCCATCCTTTCCCCTCTCTCACTTTGCACCAGGCACCGTGACCTCCTGGTCAATTCATTACCTCCTGGTAATGTGAAGCCCAAGGGCTAATGCTGGAGAAAGAAGAGCATGGAGGATTGGAGAGAGGAAAAGCCAGACCAACATCTCCTGTGTGCCTACTGCATACCAAGCACTGCGCTCTGCGCTTTGTATCCACTTGTGTGTTTTCTGCAATTCTCAGAAAAATGATGGTGCATGACCATCACTCATCTCAGACCTGGGGAAGAAGCTGCGCAAGCCTTGCGGAGGCTCTACCATTTGCATAAGGTTGCTCAACAGGTGATAGGGCTTATTTTAAATTTTGATGGTGGAAACATTTATGACATAACATTTCTCATTTTAACCACATTCAAGTATCCTGCAGTGTAAATTACACTCACAATGTTGTGCTACCATCCGCACCATCTAGGACCAAAACTTTTCCATTGCTCCCAAAGAGAAACTCTGTACCCCATAAGAGCTTGGGTTTTGAAGCTGGGTCTTCCTGGCCCCACATTTGTACTCTTACTATTTGTCAATCACCACAGGACCTAGCAGTGGGAAATAGGCATGAATAAAGGATACTGCCTACCCATTATTCAAAAGACAACTGCTGAGACTCTGCCATGTGCATGGGGGCAGGGGTGAGGATGGTAGGCTACACAGAGCAGAGAACGCCTTCTGCATCCAGGAAAGGGAGATATTAGATGGCTACAGTGTAAGGTGGACCAAGAACCCAGCTCCAGGTGAACAGCCAGGGGACTAGGGGGAAATGCAGAAGCCCAGGTCTCTCCCACTGTGGGGTCCCCCTGCACTTTCTTAACTCTGACACCACCTGAATTTGAAATGCACCATGAGATTTTAGTCTGTGCAAGGCAGGGAGGAAACAAAGGAACGTTTGTCAAACAAGAGTTAAACGCAGGCTTCCTGAGTTCTGCACAGGGTTCATCATCATTCCTTTGGAAGGACAGTGACAGCAGGATGGAGGCCGACAAAGGAAGCAGCCTTGTTTTCAGGAATAGACAACTGCGAATAGGAATCACATTTGCTCCATGACTGCAGCTTTTCCCCAAACAGCATAAAAGCTGGCATCTTAACCAGTGAAGAAGAGTCAGGAGGGCTTAGTCATTTTGCCAGATTATGCTATTTTGGGTTGACTTCACAAGCCAAGAAGCTACGTAAGCGATCCCATGACAACTGTGTCAGGAATTATTGCTGAGAAAATGTTACAAGTCCAGACCTTAGGGGAAATGAGCTGATAGGTGTTTGCACTAAGGAAAACATCTCTTTATTTCTCTTGAGTGGAAAAGCTCTCGGCCCTGCCATCACAGTATCTCATGAAACCATCATTCCCGTCACTGCTTTGTGTCAGCCTGCATGAATTTATTGTTTTTAAGATCATTAGTTAAAAAAGAGTATTGTGTATACGATCTATTTTTTTTTTCTTTTTTGTAAAGAGGTATGTGGTAATAAGGCTGAGGAGAGTTCTTTAAATAGATGGATACTCAGAAAAAAACAATGTCTATTTCTAGGAAAATTTGAACAGCGTCAGCTGGATATTAATCAACATGCTTGAGCACGCGAGGCCACAGTTACTGTTTCTAGTTAAGTCTCCTAGGCTAGCCTACAAAGAAAAAAGTTTTAATCTGTGACATTCAAGAAGCACCTCTGGAGACATCAAATGGCAATCAGCAAATGCAGGAGAGTGCTGCGGTGTGGCTGTGTGGTTTTCGGTCAGAGAACCTCTGGGGAATGGGCTGAATTCGCTGGCAAGAGCACAACCCCTTATCTTTTCTTGACCACTCAGTTGGCCTGTATCTCCAAGACTGACTAATATTTAAATTTTTGTTGAACCACTAAACATAACAAAGAACAGAATTTAGCTACCTGGTCTTAAATTTTGAACGCACAAGGCCAAAGTTCACAATCCTGCTTCTAATCAAACAGCTGTGCTTACTATGCATTCAAGCCACTCTCAGCAAATATTCCTTATTACCTACCCTGTTAGCACTTGAGTTCCAAGTAAAAGTAGAAACAAAGACTATGGGGGAAATCAGAATGAACAAGTGTGATACTTTTATTTTAGTTGCATAGCCGCCGAAATTGCTATGCATCCTACATTTGCCCTTAAAAGTGAAATATGTGGCTGAATAATATTTTCTTGAAGCATTATCTCCCTCAATGCCCAAAATGAGTCTTCACTTTAGGGTCAGATGGGGCAAAATCCATGCAGGGGGGATTACAAGCAAGAGCTTCAATTCACAAAGTCTTTATAACCGGACACCACGTGTGTAGTCGGATGATAATGTGTGAACCATTCTCCAGGTCATTTGGAGTTTAGTAACGCAGAAGCTCAATTGCCCCCAGTTATCAAAGCAGGTCTGGCAGCAGGACATGTGGGTATTAAAGATAATACTTACAAAAATTTTCCATTTGTCTTTGATCCTATTAGGACAATTTGCTCAGATTCAGTCCGGGAGATATTTCCATGGAACCAGGGCATTTTCTCATGGGCGGTGGTAGCAATCAGCTTCTCCAACTGTGGCTTCTGACTGATAATGGCTTGCTCCAAAGCTTGGCCCTGTCAGGAGAAGGGATTTGGAAAGCAAGGGAGACAGCCATCAGAGTGCGTGATAACAAGTAAAGATATTTAAAAAGATGCAGAAATCATGTCTAATCTATAAAGTCATGAGCCTCAACATGGTAGAACAGGATTAAGTTTTCTTTCTTTTTGTTTCATTCTAATCCATCCTTTCAATGAATAAAACCAATAGGTTCTTTATATATTATTTAAGGACTTTCATATATGTCAGTAACAGAATAAATTTTAGAATGAAAAGTATGGTCTTTTGAAAACCTAACAGGGCTTTAGAAACTGTCTGATTATATCCATGAGGTCTAGAGAAAGAGCCTCCAGCCCTAGGGGCTTCAGCTCAGTTTGTCATTTAATAACAATTAAGGAGCCCAGGAAGGGAGTAGACACACAGAGGTGTGTACAATAAAGGAGACGTGCGCTTTCCTATCTGCTTCTTCAAGGCTTTGCTCCAAGCACCCATGCAACCTGCAACCTGCAAATGCAGGGAATGTGACCACAGAAAATCAAGCTTGACAACGTACAAATAATAATGTGAAAAACAAAAGCGGGAAAATGGGTTGAAAGCTAGGTGAATCAATCTCCTCCTTTTTCTTTGTGGGAGAGAAATAGATACTCTTTATAATAATAAAAGGAGAATCAAAGAGGGATTATTTGGAGTTATAAAGAGAACCAGTGGATATAAGAATAAAAATGTAACCAAACTGAACTAGGAGATGGAAGGGAGAAGGATAGATGGAAGGGAGTGTAAAGATGGCAATTTTATCATGCTTCACAGATGGGAATAAAACCCAAACCAGCAATAGGTTACATACCAGACAAGCATCTAAAACAAAGGGAGTAGAGGAACAAAGCAAAGGGGTATGAAATGCCACCCAACCATCTCAAAGAATGAATCACTGAAGCATGCAATAGCACAGATGTATTGCCAATGCCTCACGCCATGAGAACAAAGCCAGTCTGAAAGTTGAGATGCTGTGTAATTCCATTTATATGAAATTCTGGAAAAGTCAAAACTATAAAGACAGAAAACAGATGAGTGGGTGCCAGAGACAGGGTTGGGGTAGGGGACGGATGGTGCTTGATGCGGTAATGGACTGTTAATATCTTAACTGAGGTTGGGGTTACATGACACTAGGTATTTACCAAAAATCATAGAGCTGTATACCTCAAAGGAATGATTTTTCCTGTATGTAAATTATATCTCAATAAATGCAATTTATCTGAATTTTTAAAAAAGTATAAGGATGGTCTAAGACATATCCAATAAATACTAATGAAAATTCAGGGCCCATCATATCAAATAGTCATCTGAAAGTTTGCATATAAGACAAAAAATATGAAAGGTCTAAAAAGAGTTACTGTATATAATGTTCAAAAGTCTAAACTGTCATAACTCTGTATGTATCAAATAACACAGCGAATGTTAACATAGAGCATGCATCCAGGGCATGCAAGGAAACACTGCTGAACACTTAAGTATGAGCAGGAGCCTGTTGATCAAACTTGTTGGCTCATGATACCTGGCGCTATTAAGAACGTGGTAGGAATGTAAAATGTCACAAGCTCTGTGACCTTTCTGGATGGCAACTTGTCAATACATGTCAAATTGAAACTCACATCCTTTGATTTGGTAAAGCCAACCTGTCTGAGTTTATCCCGCAGAGCGATTGCTTAAAAGCTAAGTACTGGATTGAATTATGTAACTGGGATCGCTCATGTCCTTAGGTTGACCCACATAGGTGTGGGAGTGGACCCAGTGCAGGAAAGATCTCACCAAAATGTTACTGCAGCTAAGGTGTGCTCCAATTGAATGAGGTTGGGTCTTAAGCTGGACTGCTGGAGTCCTTTATTAAAGCAGGAGAAATTCAGACATAGTAAGACAATGGCACAGGGATGAGCTAGAAGCTGGAAGTCCAAGGGAACCCAGAAGAGAAAGGAGAGGACACTGCCACGTGATGGGAAAGCCCAGGACAATCCACCAGCACAAGGCTACGAAGGCTGGGAGGAGGAAGCAGCCTTCTAGCCAATGCCTTGGACTTCTGGCCTCTGAAAGCCTGAGCCAGTAAACGCCTATTGTTTAACCCTTGCAAACCAAGACAGATGGGTATAAAATATCTTAGGGCAGCATTATTTGTAAACAACAAGAGCTTCTATTGATAGGTACTGGCTAAATAAATGGTGATACACATGGGGGTGGGGGGGAACAGACGGCCAGAAAAGGGGTGATGTGGTTAGGTGTGAGCTGGCGTGGACAGTTCTGCAAGAGAAATGATGCTACAAAATTCAGCGTCCATCAACATGTGTAGTATGACCTTTGCACGACACATAAAAAGCAAGGAATACCTCTGAAAGTTTCTCCAGAAGGGATAAGCTAGCACGAGGTAACCACGGTTTCCTTCGGTGGAGAAACCCTCAGCACTGCCCTTAAGGGGCTTACCCTCTCAACCGGGCTGGAGAAAGGGAAAGACTGTCTTAGAGCAAGCCAATTTCTAGCCAAAGTTGACTAAGGAGAAGGTTGCGGGTTCAGACCCCACGGATGGCTGTCCAGGTAAGCTGGGATGACTGCAGACCATGCCACAGCGAGCTGGCCCCAAGCGGCAGGACCCGCTCCAAGCTCACCTGCAGATTCCACGTCTGCTTCACGTATTCCCGGATGAGGTTCTCCTTCAGGTCCTCAAAGGGCCCGGTCTTGGGCTGCACCCCGGCGGGCCGGTTGCAAGGCTTCTTGAGGAGGCAGATGAGGCCGTCGCACTCCTGGGAGTGGTAGAGGCAGAGCTCGGCGGGGCTGGCGTGCGTCCTGCCGCCCGCGATGGCGTAGCTGCCGTTCAGCTCGCGCTCGATGGTGTAGTGGTGAGCCTTCCTGCTGAACGCCACCGACAGCGCAAACCCGCCCAGGTAGTTGCGGCTCTGGCGCAGCAGGTACAGCCCGTCGCTCATGCCCCCCTGCACCAGGTAATCCTCGGCCTCCTCCCGCGTGATGTTGCCAAAAAAGAAGGGCAGTTGGCCCGCGGCGTCGGACGCGCTGCTGGCCATGACCACCACCTCCCGGCCCGCAGCTCCGGAGCGAGCGCGCACAGGGGGTTCCACCTGGGGAAAACAGAGGCGAGAGGGCGTCCGGTCAGCGAGGACACCACCTGCACCCTTTAAAACCGGAGGCAAGTCCTCCCAGCTCAGAACAGAATCTCTTCCCTCTTTCAACTCGGTGGCACAGCCCCAGCACGTGGTTAACTTAATTATTTTAGTTTCCAAATAACCCCCTACCCCCACCCCCTGAACATTTAACCTAAAAAGAAAGCATTTCACAAAAGTCACCAAATCAACTTTTTTTTTTTTTTTTTGGTGGGGGTAGAGAATTCTTAAGAAAGAGACACGCTGAAAAGAGAAGTATTATTTCAAAACAGGGCTGACCAGCAGCTGCCCTGATTGTGGGCAGACGGCTGTACAGCCCATGCGTGAATTTAAACCAGTTACTTCTCTTGAGATTTAGGACAGGCAGCAAAGCGAAGCAGCCAGACCCTGTGCTGGGCATCTGCCACTTCCCATCGGAATCGACATTAAAGAAAAAGTGCAGCTTCCACAATTGACGATGGTGCCTGCTGTGGAAAAGATGTTTCATGCATGAAACAAAGGCACATTTAAACTCCACAAGGGATGTCTTCTTCAGAAGAGAAAAGGGGAGGCTTTTGTATTTTTCATAGGGAAAGTGTTTTCTCTCCATTGTGAATATGTAAAACAGGACACATATCGTTAGTCCAAAAAGTAGCCAGACAAGTGTGTATTTTAACCAAAAGGGGCTGTTATCAATAGATAATTATCTAGATAACTCCACCAGTTCCTGGAGAAACCTCATGTTTTCATGCTACATACACATAAGATTACGCAAAAACAGCCTTTCAATGTGAGTTAATTACACGTGGTTGTAAAACATAAGAACACCTGCCTCATAGAAGTATTAGAATTTTCTCTAGGCAATATCGTCAAATAATGCCTCTGGGTGAGCCCCGAATAAAATAGAGGATCTAATTATACTTGACAGTACAAGGAAATGATTTTCTTGCTGAGCTTCTCATTAAACCATCAACGACTAATTCACCTTTCAGCAAGATTTGTTTTCAAAGAAGAGTCCATATTTGTTCTAAAATCTAAGAATGCTATTGACAAATATATATATCCTTGGAAAAATAGTGAATTGGTGTATCTTTTGGAAGGAAAGTTTCCCCCTTTTTTTTTCCCTCTCAAGCAAATCCATCCATGAGGCTTTTGTTGCTGGTTGGATCCCCACCCTCCTCTTAAATAGCAAAGGCTCTAAACTCTCCTTTTTCAAGCTCTATTCTTTTCTTGCAGAAGGTCTTCCTAGGGTCTCAACTATCAGTACTGCTAGGCGACCCCCACCTGCATTTCTAACCTTCCTCTACCTCCCTCCCCCTGACCTCATTACCCTCTAGGCCAGCACTTCTCAAGCTTCTCAAACTTCCAGGAGTGTAAATCACTCAGGGATTCTGACAGTGCATGGGCTTGCAACCCTGCAGCTCCAGTAAATGCCGGGAGAGGCTAACGTTAAGCCGCTGACCAAATCTGAGGCCAAGCTCACTACCTGCTGCCTCCCAGCCCTGCCTAGCTGGTCCAGGTGGTGGCCACAGCAGCAGCCCAGCTGCCCTAGCTAAAGCCTCAGAGTCGTTCCAGAGTTGCTGCCTTTTCTCATGCTCACTCCAATGGTTTAGAGCTGTATGCACCCCAGAAAAACCTGTTCTTAAACTTAATCCATTCCCGTGGGTGTGAACCCACTGTAAGTAGGACCTTTTGGTGAGCTTACTTTAGTCAGTGTGGCCCACCTTAATCAGCATGGGTTTTAATCCTATTACCAGAGTCCTATATGAGTGGAATGAAATTCAGAAAGATAGAGAGAATGCCATGGGAGCAAGGAGCTGAAGGGTAACACAACCTAGAAAAGAAGGGAGAGGCGGGAGAGGCCACCATGGGCATTGCCATGTGACAGAGGAGCTCAGATCAAGGATCACTGGTGGCTGGCTCCAGAATGCCAGCCTTCAGAAAGAAAGCATGGCCTTGATGATGCCTTGATTTGGACTTTTCCTAGCATGGAATGTGTGAGCCAATAAAATTGCCATGTTTAAGTCAAGCTGTTGCATGGTATTTGCTTGAGCAGCCAAGGAAATGAAAACATCACCTTCCATTCTATCCCCTTTTCCCCCAAGTGGTGTTGGTATATACTCTTTAATCTCACACTGATTGTCACGCCCAATCTAAGCCACATCTTCTCCAGCCTGCCCTGCTGTAAGCACCACGGTCTGCTGTCCCCTCACCTATTCCTCCTCCTTCATGTGTGTGTGTCAACACAGTTCCTGCCACCTCCTGCTCTTGAAACACAGGCCCTCCAGCAACTTTCCCTTGCCCCCCAAATGCTGCCCAAACTCTCCAGCATGCCTTCATCCCTCCCTGCCTCTTTATTGTATGTCTAAAACGCCCCATGCAGAGACCACAGAGAACCACCACATCTTTGCTCACAGCCCTCTCTTTGCTTGTGTGCCATCGCTGCTGTGTCACCGTCCCTGAATGGCTTGCCTTCCTGTATGCTCTCAAAGCACTCTTTACCTAGCTACAGTCCACCATTAGCTTCAACTAACAGGGTAAAACTTGAAGAACAGCATTTTCCACAAACTGTCAACAAATCACCTGTGAAGGTTTGAAACTGTATGTACCCCAGAGAAGACTGAGAGAAAAGAAACAGAAGCTGAAGAAGAAAGCCAGAAGCTGAAAGCAACAAAACCCAGGAGAGAAGGGGGAAAGCAGCAGATACCACCAAGTGCCTGGCAGAGTGGCAAAGGAACTGAGGATTGCCAGCAGCCTGTCTTCAGAGTCCAGGTATCGTCACGGTGTCAGAACTATTAACTTGTAAGTTAATAAAACACATTGGAAAAGCCAACCCATTTCTGGTATATTGCATTTCAACAACTCTGGCAAACTAAAACAAATACTTTTTAATTTATATAAGTCTTTATAAAATAACTATAATTTTAAAAATACATTGGCTTGCCAATATTTCTATCAGCACTAATATTTTGGTCCTTCCAAGTTCCATGAGGCATGAAGCCCATACTGAAGTGAACTGACAGAAGACAAGATGGGCCATGATGAGGCCCCAGGAGCATTTCCCAACTTGGAACAGAACTGCAAGGGGCTAATCCTCCAGGTACATGTGGGGGGTGCTCCCGTATGGCTTTGATAGTGTCTTAGTTTTCTAGGACTGCTGTAACAAATGACCACAAACTGGCTGGCTTAAAACAACATAATTTTTTTCTCTCACAGATCTGGAGGCCAGAAGTCCAAAGTCCCTCTAGAGGTGGGTTCCTCTAGAGGTTGCATGCCTCTCTCCTCGCTTATGGTGGTGGCCGACAATCCTTGGTGTTCCTTAGCTTGTGGGCTCATCACTCCCATCTCTGTTTGCATTTCCACATGACCTTCTTCCTTGGGTGTCTTGTGTCCTCTTGCTAGAAGGAAATCAGCCCCAGGACTTAGGGCCCACCTAATCCTGTAGAACCTCATCTTAACTAATTAAATCTTCAAAGACCCTATTTCCCAAAAACAGTCACATTCATAAGTGCCAGGGCTAGGACTTTTGAGGGGAGCCAATCAACTCACTATATAGATGGTATATTTCAGATTTGATCCCATCTGGGTAGTAGATCCATCAGAAGGGCAGCCCTGTGCTCTGTGGAAAGTATTCTGATGGTGTGATTTCCTGTCCTGGACCAACCCTGGCTGTGGACCTTGAAAAAAATACATTTTATTGTTTTTGGTGGTGGTGGTGGTTTTCAACAGTGGGAAAGGGTCACTGCAAGGACAACTTAGCCTACATCCTTTGGCTACTTAGTTTGCAAAATAAACAACATCTGTGATGCTCCTGTTTACACCTTCTCAGGACTGGCACCCACTTACCCACCTGGAGACCCTGCCCTGATGTCTGACTCCAGGCTTCTGGGCAGGGAGAGGATTCTCTTCTCTTTTCCAGCCACCCTCCACAGGCATCTCGTTGTCCAGGCTGCAGGGCTCAGCTCTGTCTTTCATATGTTAATGTCAGTACAATCTGGCAAATCCAGAATTTTATCCTTTCACTTGGCCTTCTTCTCACAACAGTTTCAACATCTCAACAGCTTTATCAGCCTTGGGACAAATCCAAGCCAACATCTGCCCTTGCTATACCCTTTCCTTCTGCACCCCAATCAATGGAACCATACACACCTGTCACTTTTTCTTACAAGTGAAATTAAATCTGACTTTTCTTCTGACCCCAGGAAAAGTCTGGAGTTCTAACTCCCACTAAGATCCTTAGAATTATCTCCTCATTAGTATCTATAACTCATTCCCTATTTTTAGTCTATCTCAACATTCCCAGTTATTGTTCTCCTGGTATCAAACCACTTTATTCAAAATCTCAACATTTCAAAACAGAAAAAGGGCCTTTGGCACTCAGAAGCCCAGTGCGCCCCCCACCCCCACACCCCCACCCCTGTCCACCAGTGCACTTCAGCCTGCCATGCCCTCTGCATCTCAGTGCACATCTTCACAAGCATGTGTTCTCAAAGAAGAGTCTTCAGATTGCCGACAGGTGAGGTTTCCAAAACCCAGCTCTTTACAATGGTCTCTTCTCGTCTACCAGAAAGCCTCTTTCCCTCATCACAGATGGTGACAAATCCCCATGTGAATGGTCCAGAAGTGCTTTTCCCATTAGGCAACACTTAGAGTTTCCAGAGTCTCAGTGAGTTTCAGTTCCCTGAAGGCACCTAACGAGGACCAGGAAACTTGATGTGAGCTCTTCTGCCAGCCTGTCCTTGTCCCCAGAGTCACAGCAGCTGAGCATCACTCACTCTTTTGGGGCCTTTTCATGATGCAGGTTAAGTGTTCATTTAGTAGCAGAAAAATGTTTCATGGTTCCTGCAGCTCCATAATCTACTTCCCTGCTTTATTTTTCTCCATCACCTATGTCCAAAGGGTGACAACCCTTTAATATATCATACTGTGCTGGTGATTTCACTGCTTGTCGCACTCCCCTCACCCGTGTTAGCTCTGTGATGGTGAAACTGGTATAGCTTTTGTTCACTACCCTATCTCAGTGGCTAGAACAGTTGCTGGCACACCATAAGTAGTTCTGTTGGTTTGAAAGGATGTGTGTGCCCTAGAAAAGCCATGTTTTAATTCTAATCCCATTTTATAAATCCAGCCGTTTCTTCTAATCCCTATTCAGTACTGTATGTTTGAATTTGTAATTAGATCCTCTCCCTGGAGATGTGACTCAATCAAGAGTGGTTGTTAAACTGGATTAGGTGGAGACATGTCTCCACCCATCTGGGTGGGTCTTGATTCGTTTTTTTGAATCCTATAAAAGAGGAAACATTTTGAAGAAAGTGAGAGATTCAGAGAGAGCAGAGAAGAATGACATAGTCACGAGAAGCAGAGTCCACCAGCCAGTGACCTTCAGAGATGAAGAAAGAAAATGCCTCCTGGGGAGCTTTATGAAACAGGAAGCCAGGAGAGAAAGCTAGCAGATGACGCCGTGTTCACTGTGTGCCCTTCCAGATGAGAGAGAAACCGTGACTGTGTTCACCATGTGTCTTTCCACTTGAGAGAGAAACCCTGAACTTCATTGGCCTTCTTGAACCAAGGTATCTTTCCCTGGATGCCTTTGATTGGACATATCTCTATACTTGTTCTATAGAACAACTGGGACATTTTCTCAGCCTAAGAACTATAAACTTGCAACTTATTAAATTCCCCTTTATATAAGCTATTCCGTTTCTGGTATATTGCATTCTGGCAGCTAGCAAACTAGAACAGTAGTCAATAAACATTTGTTTATTAGAGGATATTACTAGGTGAAAGCAGATTTTCAAAGAATGTGTACAGAACATTCCAGTTTTACTTTTTAGGGATATATATACACACCCTTCTTTTGACAAATGCAGAACATGGCTTTGTTATAGAAGTATATGAAACAAATTAAATGTCCATAATCACACTATACATTATGATTGATGGAATTATTCAGCTCACTCAAATTTGGTGGGATAGTTTATATAATTCTTGAAATCCAGTGACCCTCTAAATGCCTGGGTTTGAAATGCACACATACGTATTTGTGTTGAGTATACAAATTTCTACTCTCCTGACCTTATTCATAACCTCAGCATTTTCATAGATCTTCCGTGAGTCTGTCACCAAGCTTAAGGCCTTTTATGACAAAATATTCAAAATGTTATATAAAATGTTATTACTATGATTAAAATAGTTAGCATAGTTATATTTGCCAGGGGCAAATGTACATGACACATGTAAAGGAAGGCTTTTTTTTTTAAGGAATAATAACCAGTAGATAATTGATAGATTTTCTTTTTTAAGGAATAATATCCAATAGGTAATTGGGATACATAACAGCTTCAAATCAGCACAGAACTAGATAAAAAAAATTCTGTCAATTACCTATTGGTTATTATTCCTTAATTTGGCAACTTGGAGGTCAGTGGCTTGGCAAGAGCAAGTTCATGGAGCAGTGGGAATTAAAGCCAGGCAAAGGGTAGTGGGAGGGAAGATTAAAGTGAGGTGAGGAAGTATTGGCAGAAAATATGAAAAGAAGTGAATAAAATGATCCACCATCCCATCATTCTCATTTAGATGCATGTCCTTTTAGACTCTCTTCTTTTTTCCCACTGTTATTGGCAGTAAATATGAAAAGACAGAATTTTTTTTATCCAGTTCTGTTTCGATTTGGAGCTGTTATGTACCCCAGAAAGGCTATGTCTTTTTTCCTGATCCAATCTTATAGGGGCAGCCAAGTTTCTTTTAATCCTGATAACAATATTGTGGGGTAGAAACTTTGATTAGATTACTTCCTTGGAGATGTGATACATCCAATTGTGGGTGTGACATTTTGATGAGATGGAGATGTGACTCCACCCATTTAATGTAGGTCTTCCTCAGTTTACTGGAGTCCTTTAAAAGGGGAAACATTTTGGAGGAACCTCAGACACAGATACATGGAGAACAGTTGCTTCAAAGCAGAAAGACATGTAGACATTTGGAGATGCTTGAAGTGCCGACAGAGAGAGCAGGTGCCTAGACACTGATGTTTGGAGATGCTGAGCCCAGCAGGCATCGCCAGGTGCCTTCCCAGGAGTTGTGTCCCAGAGGAGCCAAGTGAAGGTTTATAGACACTTAGAGATGAAACTACTGGCATCAGAAGCTGGAAGCAAGGGAACCAACTGGGAACCCTTCCAGCAGATGCCAGCCAGGTGCCTTCTCATGTGATAGCCATCAGCCTTTCTTGGGGAAAAATACTTTTCTCTGGATGCCTTAGTTCGGACATTTTTATGGTCTTAGAACTATAAATTTGTAACAATAAATTCCCTTTTAACAAGCTGTTCCATTTCTGGTATATTGCATTTCGGTAGCATTTACCAAACTAAAACAAGTTCCCTTTTCCCTTTATAGCTAAAAGAGTTCACCTGGGCATGCAATCCAATTCCTAAAGACTGTACATTTAAAAATATACACCAGGTGGTGCAACGGTGGCTCAGTGGCAGAATTCTTGGCTGCCACGCTGGAGACCCGGGTTTGATTCCTGGAGCATACCAATGCCAAAGGGGAAAAAAAATATTTATACACACACACACACACACACACACACACACACACACACAACAGTGGCAAAAAAGAACAGTGTCTAAAAGGACATGCATCTAAATGAGAATGATGGGGTGGTGGATCATTTTATTCACTTTTCATATTTACTGCCAATACTTCCTCACCTCACTTTAATTCTCCCACCCACTGCCCTTTGCCTGGCTTTAATTCCCACTGCTCCATGAACTTGCTCTTGCCAAGCCACTGACCTCCAAGTTGCCAAATCCAATGTTCATGCCTCTGTCCTTATCTTATTGGACTTCTAGGCAGTATGCACATAGCCAAGCATGCCCCGTTTGAGTGTCAATCTCTTTTCTTTGCTAATTCTCACCCCTCCCTAGCTCCTTCCTCTTCTGTCTCCCTCACTATTGCTCTTACTCTGCAATCCAGCATGGGATGTGAAGCCCTGTCTCCCTTTCTTCCCGCTCCCTAGGTAAATCCATATCCCCAGTTCTCACTGCCTACCACATGTCCATGATTCCCATATCTGTCTCTCTACTGTGTTCCATCTGCATACCTAGTGTTTCCACTTGGATGTCTAACAAGCAACTCATCCTTTATGGTGCCCCCAATGCAGCTAGCATTCTTCATGCAATGTCCCTCCCCAAGCATATTCTCTCCTGGCCTCTCTTGATTGAGGAACTGATGCACTGAGCAAGACCCTGAAGACTTTCAGGTTTCTTCCCTTTCACTCATCCCTCACTCTAATCTACTGAGTCAGATAAGAAAGTTTTTCTATCAGAAGCACCAGTTACACAGGCTCCATTAAGAAGCAGTGAACTCCTTTCTGGAATCATGTTCTATCAGATGCAGACAGGCCACCTACCAAGGGACTGAGAAAACTAGAAGGAGTTTAGATGAGCTGGTCTCCAAGGTTCTCCTATCAGGTTTCCTCCAAAGTGTATCTTCAGGCCATCACTTCTCATTTCCCTTGCTGCTAACCCAGGCAAAGCCACGGCCATCTCTCACGTAAATGAAAGCTTATCTAATACTCTCCTTTAGACTTACACTCCTTGTAATTCATTCTCTACACAGCAGTCACAGTGATGTTTTCCAAACCTCTCTCAGTCCACATCCCATCCCATACTCTCCTGCCTGGCCTACGAAGGTCTACTTTATTTGGTCCAAGCTTCCTTCTAGCCTCAGCTTCTTCACTTCGCCCCTGTGCACACAATACCTAATCACACCCACCTCCCTCTTGTCCTTCCAAGGTGTCCACCCCTTTCCTATCTCCCAGCCTTTGCATTTATAGCCTGTAATGATAACTGGTGATGGGTTGCCTCTAATGTTTTTTGTTTTGTTTTGCTTTGTCTTACCTTGTTTGGCATGGCTAGCTTCTTCTCAGCCCCCAGCCTCAGAGAGGCATATCCTGATGGCCCAACCCAGGGGGCTGCCTCTGCCCACTCCCACATGCCCCTCACTCACAGTTAACTCGCTAAAGTTCTTATCTCCTTCATAACATTCATTGCAAGTCAGCCCCCTTCTTTATTTGTTTATCTTCTCTTCTTTATTTGTTTTGCCCTAAAATGTAGGCTCCAAAGGTCTGGGCCTTTTTTTTTTTGCATCAGCAGGCACCGGGAATTGAACCCAGGTCTCCAGCATGGCAGGCGAGAACTCTGCCTGCTGAGCCATGTGGCCCACCCAGGTCTGGACTTTTTGACCATCTTATCCACAGATGCATCTCCTGTGCTTAGGACATAGTAGCTGCTCACAAACACCTGCTGAATGGAAACATGCTGACATTAACTTCTCAGGGTCTCTACAGTGGATGCATACTGCTGTCATAACAGGCATTTTTTGTGAGTTTCTGTTTAGTCCAGATGAAGTACCCCAGTATCAGAGTCAGAGAACCTGGTAGACCAGCTCTTCTAAACTCCTTCTAGAATCCCCAGTCTCTTGGCTACATGGCCTGGCTGTTTCTGATAGAACATGGTTCCTGCATGAAGCTCACTGCTTCTTAAGAGAATACTTTCAGTGTTTTCTTGGTGCTTCAGCTAGAAAGCACTTTCTTATCTGACTCCCCTGTACCTTCTCCTCCACTCCCAATCCATCTTCTGCCCCACAGAATGCACAGAACCCTTGCAGTTCTGTTTCTCCAAAGCAACCTTCAAAGACTTGATTTCAATTACCACTGTCCCATCTTCAAGTTAATAAATCCTTTCTTGCCTGACTTTATTTCAAGAGCTTTCACTAGCCTGATAACTTTGCTCCACCCAATGTGCTGTGTCTATGACCTTCTTGAAAGTCTCACCAGATGTTCTGCTGCTACTGTAATCTAAGAAGCACATGCTAGAGGCAAATGTCTCTTCCTTGGGTATGTACTGGATGATTCCAGGAACACAGCATGGGATGGCATCAGCTGTGCAGCAACCACTCTTGGCTTGTGGCTGATAAAAAGCTTCCCTGTGTGTCAAAAACACATACCCTTATCCTGGATTTATGTATCAAGACTACTGTCTTTCTCCCTCTCATACTCCCTTTGTTGGTTTCAACCCTGTTTCCATCTGGCACCTTTCATTAGGTTAGCTCAAGGTCTCTCAACCTCAGCAATACTGACATATTGGGACCAGATACTTCGTTGTTGTGGGAGCCATCCTGTGCATTGCAAGATGTTTAGCAATAGCCCTGGCCTCTTCCTACAAGATGCCAGTACCAATGCCCCTCCTCCCCATAAACTGCCACAACTAAAAATATCTCCACACACTGCTAAATATTCCTGGGGACAAAATTACATTCAAGCCTCCAATTAAATCTACTGTGTTAGATGTTGTGGCTTGACTATAAATTTAACTTATACCTTCTGGCAATCCAGCATTTTTACCAATAAATTAGATGATCAAATACCACCCCATAATGTTAATATGATTCATTAACGTTATGAATGAGCAAAGGACAGGGAGGGTTGATAAGGAAAAGAGCCCCGGGCAGGTGAAGGTTCCCTGGTGCAGAAGGCAGCGAAGGGGTGTGGGACAGAGGCTGCAGGTCGGAAGGGCTGACATCCTGTCCCAACTCAGCTACTTCTGTTGATGTGATCGAGCTGACATTAGCTCTTCAAGCCACGGTTCCTCACCTGGGGCAGGGATGACAACCAGAGCCGCCGTAACAAATCACAGTCAGAATGCAGAGTGCCCGGGGATTTGCACAGCCAAGGGGAGCATGAGCTGTAAACAGAAAGGTGTAGGATTGGGTCATGGTAGGATGCTAAAGAGAAAGGCTTGGGCAGCCCCACACATGAAAGAAGGGAGTGTTTGTGAGTGTGTGTGTGATTTGCACACGTGAGGGAGAGAAACAGGTAGACAAACTCACACATCCATGAGGATGGTGGGGAGTTAAATGAGACCTGGACCATGCCAAAGATAATGCTTCCTGATCTCAAAATCCTGCCTAGTGCCAATCAGACTTCATCGCGTCATATAATTTACAATAAGGGCTAAATCTAGAAAGACTCATATTTCT